>JAYMTN010000184.1:0-20118 GCA_036897425.1 Erodium trifolium
CCAAGGCCTACGCCGTCCAGTCCGACTACAAAGCCCACCTCAAGACCTGCGGCACCCGGGGCCATTCCTGCGACTGCGGCCGCGTTTTCTCCAGGTTAATTAATCTCATTCTCGTTTTGGTAAAGTTGGCTTTTCACTCCTTTAAACCCTAACCAAAACACAAATCAAATTTGACACAAGATGACCTCATGGAGATCTAGCATAGACAATCAAAATGGATCTTCGCCATTCCCAATAAATCTAATTTCTTTTTGATACATTAAAACCTTGTTGTTACAGTGAGTCTAATTTTAGTTTATTTGTGGTAGAGTTGAAAGTTTCATAGAACACCAAGACAGTTGCACGGTGAGAACCGTGCAGCCAGGTGATCCAATGCAACAGGCCTGCTCGTCCAGCACCAGTCCCTCGAGCGAGCCCAACTTTAGCCGGACCCCGCCAACAACCTCCGGACAACCCGACCACCATCTCGAGCTTCAACGACAAGACGATCACAATCTTGAGCTCCAATTGCTTCCGTCTTCATGCATCCGCGCCTCACATAACTTGGACGAAGACTTAGCCACCAGCTTGAAGCTCTCCATAGGATCGACCACTCAAACAAACGGAACCAGCACGAGCCCTCCCAGAGAAAATTACACGGCGTTGGAGGCGGCGCTGTTGAGAGACCAGGCGAGCCAGCAGCTGAGGCTTGTGGCGGCAGATAAGGCCTACGCCGACGAAGCTAGGCGTCAGGCCAGGAAGCAGGTGGAGGCGGCGGAAGTGGAGTTCGCCAATGCCAAGAGAATTAGACAAGAAGCGCAAGCTGAGCTACACAAGGCTGAGCTCCTCAGAGAGCAGGCGACCAAGAGGATCAGCTCCACCATCATGCAAATCACTTGCCAGGCCTGCAAGCAACATTTCCAAGCCCCCTCTTTGGTGCCGCCGCCGGACGAGACCTCCGCTGCTATGAGCTACGTCTCCTCAGCCACCGTTGATCAAGGAGAGTAATCATTTCATTTGTCTTTTATTTTTATTTAGTTTATTCCCTTCATAAATTTCTGTGTACATTTGACCGTTGGGACTCTTGTATTTTGATTTATGAGAAAACTATATATCTTTGTTTCCCCTTTTCGGGTATCAGAAGGGAAAAAAATAGAGGAAAGATCGCCATTATTATGTAGAGTTATAGGCAAAAACACCGGCCAGAACTATTATCGGAGATGGAAATGTTGGACCGGTCGCCTGATGTTTGGTTTGTTGCCGCTTTGGTTGAGCCGAACTGGCAGAATACATAAAGACCTTGCACTACAACATGCGACCACTTGCCTTGATATGAGACACATATCATGTGGAGATGGACGACCCAATAGGAAATAAAATAAAATAGATCAAAAACCAAAACGCGGAGAACACAACTATATAACGTGGAAAATCCCTCCAAAACAACGGAGAGGAAAAAACCACGGACGTCAACCAACGAAACTTCACTATATGGGGAGAGTTTACACAACGTCGGGGATTTACACAGATTCAACTAATCCCTACCGGCAGCTTACATGTGGTATTTATAGGGGTGGTGTAGAGATTCTTCATACACAATAAGGCAACTAAAAATCTCTACAATTAAGACCCAATTTCCTAATATATGTTACTTGGGCAACAAGACATAAGCTTCTCTCACTAGTACAAAAGCATTCATTCCCGACTCAATAATTGAGTCGGGAATGAAAGTGATTGGGTCGGCTAAGTCATTACCGACTCAAAAAGTTAGTCGGGAATTACGGGTCGGGTATGAATCCATTTTTCTATTCATTCCCGACCCATCCTAATCGGGTCGGTAATGAATATTCATTCCCGACCCAATAAATGGGTCGGTAATGACAATTCATTCCCGACCCAATAAATGAGTCGGTAATGAATTTTCATTCCCGACCCAATAATTAGGTCGGGAATGAACATTCATTATCGACCCAATTATTGGGTCGGTAATGAGCGTGTATTGAGTTGGCTAAGTTTTGCAATAGATTTAAAAAAAAAGATTTCGTACACCTCAAATGTACGAAACGATCAAATAAACCTGCAAATTCAACACAAGCAACAATCTAATTGAACCAGAAATTGATATTAAAATTCAATATTACACGGAAATAAGTTGTTCAAACAAACAAAGTTCCCGAATAAAATTGTTTACAAAAGTTACGATTCAAAAATCAAATGTTGTAGCCCTGAGGCCTCATGAATGCCATGAGCCTTGCTACTCTGGCTGTCAACTCCTCTTGTTCTTGGCGCATCTGGAACGTGCTAATTTCAGCACCTACAATGATGCAAGGTACAAAATAAGAAAAGAAAAAAGTAAAGTAAAGAAAACACAAACAAAAAATCTAAACTTGGTTTGGTCCACCAACTGGTATTGAGCCGTATTTCTTGACGTATTAAGGATAACTTATTACTAAATCAATCAAAGGACTCCTAGTTTTGAGTCCTTTTGGGTTCACCTTAGTAGAGACATAGACTTAGTGGAATATTACACGGCCAATCATATAGAGTTCAACCTTGTAAGAAAACAATGATTTCAAATAGAGCAAGTAGGTTGAAAAATCCAGATAAATATTTATCTACTAGCTTCTACTCATGAAATCAATGACAAATAAAATTATAATCGTATCTACAGAGTAAACAAGTAGAATGAATCTCTTTATTTGGTTTATACAAACAAAATAGCTGTGTACTCACCTTAACAAAATATATACAATGGAAATGGAGTGCCCTTAGAGAGGAAAAATGAACATTAGATGAGCAAAAGTTAAAGAGATACAAACAGAGTTTTCAAAGTCGTCATGTTTCCAAGATAGCCAGGCAACTCTCTACTAATATTGCAACTCCTCAACATCCTGTTAATGCAATGAAGAATTACTTTCCTAAACTGAGTATAGAGACCAAATATAGAGTTGTACATGTTTTACAATAATCTAACTCACATTATCTCCATTTCTTGCATGTTCTGAAGGCGTGAAAAAGATTGAATTGATCCATTCAAGTCACTTATTCTCCTGCATTTAATTAAACCAATAAACACTGCATAAATGCAATTATATCCAAATAAAATGATTGAATTACATGAAGATATCAATTCACACGTACAATTCAATTAAATTCACCAAACCAGCAAGTCCGGAGGGAATTGGTCCGGCCAAACCACTTGCCTGAATAAACCTATCCTCACCAATGTATCTAGTCTTTGTAGATTCCCAATCTCCTGAGGAAGAATACCCGAAATCTGATTGTACTCTGCAAATCTACACATTTCAAACAGAAATCAACAACACAACACAAATTTTCAATCTTCTATGTGTTGTTAATCCAGAAACACAAAAATCAACAAATTCCAGAGCATATTGGAATGAAACCCTTGGGATATTCGAGCAGAAATCAACAACACAAAACAGAAATTTTCAATCTTCTCTGTGTTGTTAATCCAACAACACAAAAATCAACAAATCCCAGAGCATATTCAAATGAAACCCTCGGGATATTCGAACAGAAATCAACAACACAAACTTAAAATTCGAGTGTGACGTGGGATATTCGAACAGAAATCAACACGAAAAAGCCTAAATTTCGATTGTGACGCTGGAACTTACCTGAGAAGAGAATCATGGTTGCTGCTCGTGGCGTGTGAGAGAACGGACGGAGGATGGACGTGGCTGCTGCTCGTGGCGTGGGAGAGAACGGACGGAGGATGGACGTGGCTGCTGCTCGTGGCGTGGGAGCGAACGGACGGTGGCTGGAACTTGGACGGAGGCTTGAGCTCGATGAGAGAGAAGTCGAGACAGAAGAGAGAAGACAATACAAAGAGCAAGAAAAGAGGCACGAATGATAAATGTTTGGATCTGTGTTAACCCTAATACCACATTTCATTCCCGACTCACATTCTTTTGGGTCGGTAATAAAATTTATTCCCGACTGAAATAGTGAGTCGGTAATGAATCAGAACAGATAGAGCAAATTCGAGGGTTTTAGTTCATTTTCTCGATTCTATGTACAAATCAATGTGTGTTTTTCGATCCAATAATATATGATATTGTTTTACAATAATATGAATCTAATGAGTATAAATTTGTAAATTATGGATACCGTTTGTTAAAATTCAATTTCAATTTCTAAAGAATATAGTTTCATTCCCGACTCAATTAATGTTGAGTCTATAATGAAAGTTTCATTAACGACCCAATCAGTAATGAGTCGGTAATGAAAGTTTCATTCCCGACTCAATACATATTTGGTCGGGAATGAAACTTGCATTACCGACCCAGTTTTTGTTGAGTCGGGAATGAAAGTTTCATTACCGACTCATTACGAATTGGGTCGGTAATGAAACTTTCATTACCGACTCAATTTGTTTTAGTCGGGAATTTAGTTATATTACCGACCCAATTAAATTGAGTCGGGAATGAAAGTTTCATTACCGACTCACTTATTTAATTGGGTCGGGAATGAAACTTTCTGGTGTAGTGTCAAACTCATTTCATTGTGATCATTTGATCTAACGTTTTCGTAGTATGATTTTGTCGTATATAATAATGTAAGGACACAAAACTCACACATGTCGTTATAACATGATGAAACATATCATTGAGGACGATTATTTGGCATCGAACCAATCGATACGATAGGGCATTGATGTGTAAACAAACTCTGCATTAATTTGAGTAGTTGGGATAGCTTGAATATGACGAAGAAAGAGGAGGTTTTCCTTTATGTGGCCCATCGCCTGTGAGGAAATTGCTTGTTTCGCGAAAATTCCCTTTGATAGAATATGGGCCACGGGATAGTTATTGCCGGTTCGTTGCAGAATCAAATTTGGAATGATGTGTGGCTCTCTTTCGGTTTTGGTTATGAACAGTTGTGGCTTGTGGGTGTCTGTGGACTCGTCTTACGTAGGCTTATGTCACCATAAAAATAAGTGTTCTTGTTCGAATGCACAAATTGATGGCTTACAATATATATGAAATTAAAATATGTTAATGCGTCTTCACTCTTCTCTCATGTCTATGTCTAATTAATGTAAGTTCATGGTTTTCATTTATGTGGTTAGAAATACGAAGTCATAATTAAACATTCAATTATCAGCTAGAGTTTTTATATAAATTATTCATCTAATATATGTTTCAGTTTATTCTGAGTCCCTCATTGTTACGATTCGTTAAATTTAGAATCAAGTTAAAAAATTGATTGATACTAACATCGGCGATGTCGTATTCTAGGCTTCACGATGCTGTCTCCAAATTTTGAGTTGAAGAATCGAGGAAGTCTTTCCTAACTTCGATTATCAAAAAGATAAACAATCGGGTAACCGCGTCGACACCGAGTTTGACACCATTATTCTTTTTAGCATAATCGATAATTTTATTGATTAACGATAAGTGGTAGCACGATTATTAATGGAAAAATGGATAGGGCGAGACATATCCTCGGGTAGAACCTGGGGCGTTAACCCTTTGACTACAATGCCATGCTATTTCAGGTGACTTCTGAGTGGGTGTATCCTATTGGCAATGGAGGCGGGCTAGCATCTTGGCTTGCATTTTTCCTAACTTGACTCGGAAAGACCTGTTTTGTCTACTGAACACGCAGGTTACTCTTGGGGAGGTGAGGATGAGACCAGGCTTCCAAGGAGGTCCTCAGGAAAAGAGGGAGGAGGCTTGGGGTCGAGTTGTGCTCGATCCCGACCGACTAGGGTGCCTTCTCTGACTCACCCCACCAATCGTCTAGTTACTCACTAAGCCTAGCGAGACTGCTTCACAGACCTCGCCTCAATTTACTCTGGGCTCACCATCACTACTGGGAGGGAGTACATCCAGTCCCTTCTTCTTCTGAAACGGGGGAAGTGTTAGTGGAGCAATGCCAAGGAGTCAGGTCCTGATCTTACCTTTCTTTTCTGCCCCCGTTCCTAGGACCGAAGTCCCCTCCGAGGAGGCATGTAAGTTCATGGAAGTAAACAAGAAAGTCTCCTGGTTAAGCAAGAGATCCTGTGTTACCTTGTCCTCTAATGTCCAAGCCCCTAGTTCCTCTAACAATGGTGGGTCCAACTGAGGGGGCACTTGCTTCTAGCTCAAAGGGCATGCTGACGAACTAGGCAGGAGATCATGTGTTAGATTGGAAGGGCAAGGGCGTAGTAGCTCGAACCACGGCGGACACTCGAGGCGGAGTGGGGTACTGAAGGGCACCCAGGCCCGAATGGGATCGAAAGTCCCGACGGACACTCCTACGCAGGGTTGAGGTCTCATCTGACATCAGAGGCATGTTGAACCAAGGGATCTGGGGGCGGCCGTCTGTTTTCCCCGGAGGAAATGAATATCAAAGTGCCATATGCATCCACAAATGAAGCAGAACCAGTGAAGGCGCTTGTACAACAGGCGAGCAGCAGTCAGCATCGCATGGCTCAAGAGGTGCAAGCAAATGGTTCGACGGAGCGGGGTGACCAAATCCTTCCAAAATCGTACCCAGAGGGTACCTCCCCAGGCCATGCCCAAGTTGTCCGTTTAGACGTCCACGAAGCCTTCAAGAGACTAGCCCACCTGAAAGCAAGTTGTTTGTCGTGAGCCTGTCTTGGGAGAGATCGAACAACCGCGCCCACATCTGGATGCGAAAGAAGGGAGTGTCGTCGGGTTGACATACGGGTGGATGTCCTCTAGGATGAGAGGTGCCCTCTTAAAGGACCATGGTTCCTCTCGCTGGATCTGATCCATCTCCACCTGAGAGGTGAAGTAGAAACTGAATATCCCCCAGGCGAGGTCTTTGTTGATCAGGCCACGATGGTTCCAGACCTTCATCATAAGGACATTCATGGACAACCGGTCGTAGTGTTGGGTTGTGAACATGCAACCTACCAGCCCAAACGTTGTTTGGGCCTCCCGTGGGACAAAGACAGTTTTGTCCTCCTCCGCATCCATAGGCAGGACATCTAAGCTCTCTTAAAGAGATAGGAGGTCTTCCATCGGATGGAGAGCTCTCTCAAAAAGATAGGAGGTCTTCCATCGGATGGAGAGGCTTCAGTTTGACTACATCAATAAGTGAGGCAGGAACAGTCATGGAGGGAGAATGATAGGTTGGAAGCTGGTCAGAGGTGGCAATGGTCGTAGTCGAGGCCATTGATGCAAACGCATCTTAGCACCTAAAGTACCATATTTTATCGAGTTTAAATACAATTTTAAATTGGGAGAGATTGTTGGAGAGATTTAGGGTTGAAGTTAGATTTAAAGTTGTATAACTAAGGGTATTTCAGAAAAAAATAAATAAAAATAAACAATAAATGAATGAAAAGTTTGGCCGAAAGGAGCTAATGGTTACAAGTGTAAACGTGAAGGTAGGTATATCAATTAAAAAAAAATAAAAATATATATCAGACGATCGTACCAAGTTGAGGGTATGAATTGTAGTTTTACCTCAAAAATTAACATTTCAGTTAAGCACTCAAGCTAAACCCATGGACAGTACAGCAGAACTAGTTTATTTGAATTGTCATTCAACCAAGACACATGATAGGTTCAAAATATACTTGCACATAAAATAAAAAATAATAACCTTCCAGAGAGCAAACTGCTTCTTCAAAAGAGTACATCATTATTCATTAGTGCTGAGTTCTCTCTTCAAACATTTCAACATTAAAACATAACATAAGATGATGTATCTAACAAAAAGCTAGAGCTGGTCCAGAAGAATTTCCCCAACGGAGCAATTATTAAATTTGATTTCAAACTGTAGCACTACTGCTGACTGCATCTGTCCAATAATGTTTGTAAGAAACTAATAACACAACAATATGCAGATGCACCAGAAACTGACAAATTTTGGGGTATGGGTAAAAGAGCACACCTTCAATCAGAACTGGATTTGACAATAAAATTTTGGCGACTGATGGGGTTCATGACTACGGGCGGCCCAGCAGTGCGTGGCCAAGCCTGGAACTTCTTGTCAGTTTCCTCATACCATTCCTTGTTTGAAACAGTGCCAGGAGTGGTACCTGCTCAAAAGATAAATTATATTGAATAATGAAAAGCTTATAGTTGCAAACTAAAATTGAAAAGGAACCCATGAAAATACCTCCAAATATCTTTTTGTCGGAAACAATATGATCCAAAGTAAAACCAAGTGCAACGGATGCAACCACAGAACCAATGATGTACTTGCCCGACATCTTCAGAACTGCAGAAATTAAGACCATGAATCGATCATGCAATCTGATAGATGACGTAAAGAAACTCATAGACATTTCAATAGCCCCAGACATTATTCAAAACCAAATGCACATTTGTTACAACATGATATTACAGAATCAACAATAACTAATTTATAATGATAATATCCCAGACATGTGTAATGGGTAACTTTATAGTTGCTTTCATAACCAATGTGTAATAGGTATTAATAAACACTTAAACACACAAATGTTTAGTATCATTCATACAAAAGTATACCAAACACAATAACAATGAATGATCACAGCAGGGAGAAATACATAACAAGTTTAAAATTTCCTGGCTATGATTGATAGGGCACTGATGGTAAGGGAGGAGAGTTAGAAAAACTGACAGAGATAAGGCCAGTGATAAAACCAAAATGTGAGGCGAACAAGAACTGCAACCACAATAACAAATCCTAATAACGAATTAATGAGAAGGTAACCCCCATTAGAAATAAAGTGTTAGCTTCGCATCATCCTCTGTTAGAGTAACCGTAGTTTTATACGAAACTAAGAAATAAATGCCTCATTCCTACGGTGAGCATAAATGCCTGCCTATGTATTATATGAAACTAAGAAATAAACACACACACACACATATACAAAAGACACTTACTTCTGCCACTGTCCAGTCATTGAAAGAAACAATATAGCTCAAGACATCTTATCATTGCAAACCATTGATGATAGAACAAACTAGAAACTGGAAAAACACTCCTGATGAACTAAAGAGAAAATAAGAATGTGACGGTGTGAAGAAGATGCTTAATACAATATCAGAACCTAGTGTAGTGATGAACAAATGATTCCCTATGTAAACTAAACTACCGGGGCTTGGTTTCTGCTTCACTATTCCCTCATCAGTAAAAAAATAAAGTGTGTTCAAGACATCAACCCAAAATTCAAAGTTTCAAGCAGCACCACTCCAGATAGATATATACATAATTTATGTACGACGCAAGACAGAATGCCCCCTAAGCTTTCCAAATGAAATTTGCAATTTTTTTCCTAAGTTATCATGTGTTCAAAGACATGTATGATCCTAAACAACTGAAAATTATAACCTAGAAACGTTTAATAAGATCAATATCCAGTAACTGAATATATTGCAGAAACTGCATCAAATTCGTCTACTCAACAATCCATCTCCCAGAGCCTAGTCGCATCGAAAAAATGAACACCTAGGAAATTTTTATCCCTCGTTTTCTTATCGGTCAATAACATAATACGTAATCGAACATCTCCTAACGCCAATACACAGAAATTCAACTGACAAAAAAATCCCCAAACAGTGAGATTCGATGATGGTTGAAATCGGAGAATTGCACGAACACAGGTAAATCCACAGAAATCTAAAGCATAAATCGGACAGATCTGAAAACAATTCGCAGGAAAATAAACAATAACCCTAGAAATTGAAACGGAACTCACAACAGAGAAGGAACCAGGAACGCGGCTGCCAAATGAAATGTCGACTCGTCGTTGTGACCCGCGAGTGAAGAGAGCTTAATATATCTGTAGCTAGATTAGGAGCCCTAATCGTCTGTGTACATACACTGAACCCTTTAATTGCGCTTCGCGAATGATGCTCTGACAGGTGGCTATGTAAACTATATCATGGGCCTTACATAGTCCGGCCCAGGAAAGCATATGACTAGCTAACATCGGTTTTATGAGTGATTTAAAGCAAACAACGGGAGGAAAGAGTCTAAGATACTATGGTGGGATAATTGTCAAATATTACTCTTAAGTTTCGTCCACAAACGTTATAGTGCACAAATTTTCGTCCACGCCCTGTGACTACCTAAAGTTTCGTCCACACACATCTGTCAGAAATAGTTAACAGCAGAACCTGAAGTGACTATTTTGCCCTTATGCCTTTAAATTCAAAAATAGTAGTGAGTTAAAAGACGAAACTACTCTCACTCCATTTATTATCCCATTCAGTGTAATTACTGTTTTAACCTTGACAAATTCAATATTCTTTAATTAGTGTATTGTTAATTACTGTCTTATTAATTCATTATCCTTTGTTGATTGTTCTTCAATTAGTCTTTAATTAATTCATTCAAATTATCATTCATTTTTTTATTCCTTAACTAATTTTTGAATAAAGACTTATTACTAACTTTTATTCCTTAATTAAATAACTTTATAAATAATTTTATGTATTTCTTTTCCAATCATTTTATCAAAAATGAAATAAAAATAATTGAAAAAAGAAGAAGAAAAGGCAAACGAAGACTGTTCGTCTTCTTCGCCATGGCTGCAACCACCGGACAAGAAACCGGCAACCAACGGAACCGGAAGGGAGACAACTCCGAATAGCACAACACGCACCCGATCTACACGCACCAGATCTGCAGGAGGAGGGCGACGAACCTCAGATCTGGAATCGCAGAATCTCGTGGCCAGAGCTTTGCCCTTGTGCTCGTTTATCTCTCCGACCAGATTCGTCTCTGGTTTTAGACTAGAAATAGAGATGAAGGTTAGGATCCACAAACGCCGCCGTTAGCCTCGACTAAACCTCCGCTCGAATCGACTTTATTTCCTTCGTCTCTTCTTCGACTCAACTTCTCTGCCTATTTCTTATCTTCAGATTCACATGTGGTGAGGGAGAAGATAAGTTAAACGTGTGGTGGGGGAGAGAATAAGGGTATGCAACGGAACAGAATATTCTGTTACAATTTCTGACAGATGTGTGTGGACGAAACTTTAGGTAGTCATAGGGCGTAGACGAAAGTTTGTGCACTATATCGTTTGTGGACGAAACTTAAGGGTAGTATTTGACAATTATCCCCTAAAGTAAAGTACTATCGCAGGTTCTTCACACTAACAGAGAGATCAATCAGGTTTGAATTTCAATACACAAGTTCCTTATCAATGAAAGGATATGCATTTATTTAAAGAAAAGACCAGTTATTACAGTTTCTTTTCCGATCAAAATGACACTTGACACTACAGCAGTAGAGTAGACTTGTGTTGCTTACATTGGAGCCATTGACTTTTAAATATCTCCCATCAGAAGTCCTACACTCTCATTCATCAAGATGATACAATTGGCTTCAGCTTGAAACATAGCTTTCACCATCCTTTATTTGAAAAGGGTAAATAAAAAGATTTATTCAGTACATCCTTCCGCACCAATCACTGTTTGATCAAGTTTCTGATGACGTATTGCAGAATACCTCCGTGGTCAAAGTAAGCCAACTCCACCTGTACTCAAGTACCAAAGGGTTTATTAGTTCTAGGGAATAATCCTTTTAAGTACAACCAAACACTCACAAAGATGTATAGTGAATTGAATTACCTCAGTATCGAATCTAGCAATGCATGTGAATGACTTGCCATTGTCAGTTACAACTTGCACGTCTTGACCAGGTCTTATTTCACTCACACTGCTTGGGAGATCAATGCTGAAGCGTTCATGGCCAGTCAAGCCAAGTGAATCTGCATCCTCCCCAGCCTTGTAACATAGTGGTACAATACCCATACCCACCAAATTACTGCGGTGAATCCGTTCAAAGCTCTTGGCTATCACTGCTTTCACACCCTGAGACCAATTAAGGTTTTAGGAATCATCACAGAATCCCAACAATGTACATGGAAAGATATTATGTAAGAACATCAATTTGGTCCTTACCAATGCCACCAAATTAACATTTGGCCAATTTAGACACTATTTTTTAGAAATAAAAAATAGTTGGCTTCAAATATGGATGATTCAAGTCTAAACTGACTTATTCAAAGATTAGGGAGTAAACTAACAATATTGTTGATAGTTCAGCAGGCGTTTGAACATTTTTACCATACACAAATAAAATAGATTCCAAAAGATCTGTACCAGTAACATTGGACCCTTGGCAGCCCAATCACGGGAACTTCCACTTCCATACTCAGCACCAGCCAAAATAATAGTATCTTGCCCCTCATTCTTGTACCTCTGAAAAAGGAATCAAATGGAAATGAACCATCTAAACAGAGACAATGTAGTTCACATCAAGCAAAACTCTGGCACCTTCTAAATCTTACTGAAAGAAAACTTAAATAACAAACTCATGAGTACATTTTCTTATAAGCATATTGGACAGTGAAATCCACAAAAATACAATTTCTGACATTGATTAGAAGGGGTAGAAACCTATAGGAGTATTAGGTATGTAAATGAAAGTGAAGTGCAATTACTACCTTTTGTTGTTAACAGCCACAAACTAGTGTTGTTCATGAATTAAATTATTGGGGTAAAAAAGGCAAGGTAGAGCTCCCACTCTAAGCAAGTCTACCTCTTACATTTTCATAATTTTATACCACAACCTACCCAGCTTGAACCATGGTCACCAAGCCAAGAATACAAACCTTTAACCATGGTCACCAAGCCAAGAATACAAACCTTTAACCATGTTGTTAACATAAATGCAAATGAAGTGGATATCCAACTATATCTAACTTAAAGCATGATTCCCAGAGTTAATTTCTGATAATTTGTTCGAACCATGTTAGGAAGAAAAAAACTATTGTTGAAGATGAGTGAGGTTAGCAGGATATTACCATGGCGGCCTCAAACACAGATAGTTTCTCTCCACTTGGAATATGGATTGTTTTAGGCCCAACCTCCCCTTTCAATAGCTTGTTGACAATGCGAATATTGGCAAAGGTACCCCTTGCCATCACCTCATCATTACCACGGCGACTTCCATAAGAGTTGAAGTCTCTTCTATCAACCCCACGTTCAATAAGGTATTTGGCTGCAGGGCTATCTTTGTGGATGCTACCGGCTGGTGAAATGTGATCAGTTGTAATACTGTCTCCGAAGTTCAGTAAGCAGTAAGCATCCTTCACTCCATGTGGGCCAGGAGGAGACATGCTCATGCTTTTAAAGTAAGGTGGCTCATGAATATATGTTGAGGTTGGGTCCCAGGAATACAAAGTACCGGAAGGTACAGATAGTTGATTCCACATGGGATTTCCTTGGGTGATTGCTTCATATGTAGCCTTAAACATATCAGGCAGCACACTTGATTGCACAACCTAGGAACAGTTTGAGAAAGAAAACCAATATGAATCTCTACTGTTTCAAATCATAATTAAGCAATCTTTCATTATTTGTGTGGCCCTTACCTCTGCTACTTCTTCACTTGATGGCCAGATCTCCCTGAAGAAAACTTCCCTCCCATCTTTTCCCAGTCCAATGGGTTGTGTTTCAAAATCAATATCCACCTGTATAATCATGCCATAATGGCATTGATAATTGACGAAGATTGTTGATTAGCAACAAAGCATAAGTTACTCAGTGTAATAGATGCATATCAATTGAAGTAAACTTGGTATGTGTTATAGATGGATCAGAACTGCGTACCGTGCCAGCAAGGGCGTAAGCAACCACAAGAGGAGGAGAAGCAAGATAATTAGCCCTGGTCAAAGGATGCACACGGCCCTCGAAATTCCTGTTCCCAGACAATACAGCGGCAGCCACTATGTCTGGAGATATATGGGGGAAAAAACAGTTTCGTCATGAAGTTTGTAATGAGAATGACCCCACTAACCACAGTACGATAATTACCATTTTCAGTAATAGCTGCTGCAACTGCTTCATCAATATCTCCTGAATTACCAATGCATGTGGTGCACCCATACCCAACAATACTAAACCCTAAGTGATTCAAATACTTCTGCAAGCCACTGTATGCAACACATGACTTAACAATGAGCAAACCAAGAGAACAATTGTTACATCTGAAAATAAAATATTCTCAGTACCTCTTTTGCAAGTACTTGGTTACAACCCCAGATCCAGGAGCAAGGCTTGTCTTGATCCATGGCTTCACCTGATGAAGAAAATGTATTTCAATTTGCAAGTCTCTATTTATATATGAAAACACGCAAGATCCAATTTGTTTCGTCCAGAATAACCATTCCACTCCAAGAATTGTCTAAGATTCCCATTCCACTCCAAGAATTGTCTAAGATTCCATCGGAGGCCCCCCGACAACATACCATCACAACACAATGATGGAAATACAAAAGAAATAAAGCTTTATTCCCTCTTATTTTTCTGCTTCACTGTGAGTGATTCATGATAATATGTGGTCAAAAATTGCCATGAAACTGCAACCAGAGGATGCCCCTTTTAAAAGTACACCAGCACAAAGAGCTCCACATTCTTAAATTTCACATTTGAAAGCATTTGTATGGATTATAAAGATCTATAATCTCTACAGTTTTTATAGATCTATAATCCTTACAAACTCAAAAAAAAAAAAGGTCTGGATGAGTAGCAGCATGTCTACGACACCCTTCAATGTATAGAAACTCTGGATGTGTATTAGGTTGATACAGGTCTAATGAAATTGAAGTTAATAGACGCAACAAACCTCCAATCCTAAATCACAAGCTTTTTTTGCAACCAAAGCAGCTCCAAGCATTACACTAGGATTTGAAGTATTTGTGCAACTAGTGATAGCAGCTATAACAACATCTCCATGCTTGAGCACTGTCGGGGTCCCTTTGAATGTGAAAGGTGCTGCCTTTGTCTGAGCTTCCTTTGGCACAGCAAAACCCTGCAATATAATGGAAATGAGATCAATGAACTCGTAAAGAACCATGATGACAAACATTTTCCAACAAAAAAAAGTAAAAGCAATACTCCCAACAGATTCAAGGGAGCTCGCAGACTCTGTAACAAGTCATGAACAGTAATGTACAAATGAAATCAAGATGAATGTTGGCAGTAACATCAATAATCAAACTGAACTCCTACATCCCTGTAAGGTCTTACCTTGAACCCAACTCTGTTGTCTAAGCATGCATGCCAATCTGCTTTCATTTGTCTCAAAGGAACCCGATCATGGGGCCTGAAGAATATCATATTCTATGAGGTACATCGTAACACAGCGGAAATAATCAAAACTGAACTTTCTGCATGTGCACAGGAGTTAGAATATGGAGAAAAAATGTACCTCTTTGGCCCAGACATACAGGGTTCCACATCCTGAAGATTTAGCTCCAGATAGGAGGAGTACTTTTTCTCGACCTGAGGCTGTTTTCAAACAACAAATACTCAGTTAAGTCATAACGAGAAATCATTGTTATAAAACAATTATTATGGTGTTCATCTGTTACCTCACTGTAGTCCACGAACATCTTATTAGCTCGTAAGTAGGATTCTATCATTGTAATCTACATACATGAAATGCAAAAATCAGCAATTGAAGAAATTAAAGTTGCCTACGGAAACATATCTTAAAAGGTCACTTACAGTGTCATCACTCCTGCCAGTAAGTTTAAGGTATTGCAGAGTGACATGATCCACAGGGAAGAAGCCCATAGTTGCACCATACTCTGGAGACATGTTGGCAATAGTGGCACGGTCTGCCAATGAAAGTTCGCTCATGCCTTCCCCTGCACAGAAGAGAAACAACAATGCCAATGTGAGATAAATTAGCAAGGGATGCCGCAGTTAATAGCGAAAATAAACTAAAAGTTCAACAAAATTGGGTGACATTTACCATAGAACTCCACAAACTTTCCAACAACCCCATGGCTCCTCAGCATCTGAGTTACTGTCAAAACTAAATCAGTGGCCGTCACACCACTTCTTAGTTTCCCCAATAATTTAAAGCCAACCACACCAGGCAAGACCATGCTCATGGGCTGCATATGAAGTAACAATAATTAAATAGTAGCATGCTATAGTAAAGATAATGAAGTAGAAATCTATAATTTATATAAACCCATTCTTACACATTTATTTTCATAAGGGTTCATTTCACAGCAGCATACCATTGTGTAATTAGAAGGAGTAAAAATCTATTAAGACAAACTCTATTACCTGGCCAAGCATTGCAGCTTCAGCTTCTATTCCACCAACTCCCCAGCCAGCAACACCTAATCCATCTATCATAGTTGTATGTGAATCTGTTCCGACAACACTATCAGGGTACATTACACCATTAGTGTTGAACACGACTCTGCCGAGGTATTCTAGATTAACCTGGAGGGCACATTGCAAAAGTTCAATTCTACTGAGCAAGAAAACAAAAGGTACAGCCAAAATTAATAAAACAAGGTATCTCAAATAAACAATCCAACCAAAGAATTGTTTCTTTAGGACATTATGGCCAACCCTGCATTGACAGCATAAATGACCAGCTAATAGAACTCAAACTGTTAGTTCACCTGGTGGACTATTCCAGATCCAGGAGGAACAACAAGCATGTTGTCGAATGCATTTGAACCCCATTTAAGAAATGCAAATCTTTCTTTATTTCTTTTGAACTCAAGCTCCATGTTTGCCTGCACTGCATTTTCTGATCTTGCCACATCAACTTGGACTGAGTGGTCAATTACAAGATCAACTGGAACCTGCAAATAAAGTCGATAGCTTATTGCCATGTTTCTATACTTGCAATACATTTTACAGAGAAAACAGCCAATAGCTAAAACAAACACAACAAGGTACTACGGCCAACTTCTATCTACTATTAACAGTGTTCTAAAACTTGGGATAGCCAAAACTCGGCGAGGCTATCCAGGGGATATCGGCAAAACTCGGTTTGTATTAAAATATTATATTAATATATAATATATTGAAGACAAAATAACATAACTTCCTAAATCCTTCCTTATAATTTTGTAAATTATCAGATCTTATAATTTCACATTAATAAAGGAATTTCCACTCAATAATAAACACAAAATTACATCAGTTCAATAAAATAAAATAATTCTGAATAACTTAATAAGGTAAAACCGGTTCTTCGGGGTTTGACCAAGTTGACCGGTCTCTTAAAGATACACACTTCTGGGACTCGGGTGGCTAGATATCCCCGAGTTTTAAAACACTGACTATTACTCACCAATGGGTTAATTTTATTAGAATCACCACCAAGCTGGTTCATGGCATCACGCATACAAGCAAGATCAACAACAGCTGGTACCCCCGTAAAATCCTGGAAACCAAATAACATCGTTAAGTTAACAACACCATAAGCACAGTACCAGTCTGAATTAACACCACGTAATTGCACAGCTGGCTAATCAAAAAGAATTTCACCTGAAGAAGCACTCTAGCTGGCTTAAATGGTATTTCAACCAGCTTAGGGGCAGTGTTTTCCCAATCAATGATCTTCTCAACATCCTGACTCTTGACTTGGAATTCATCACAGTTACGAATAGCAGATTCAAGTAGGATCTTGATAGAGTAGGGTAGCTTATCTGAAACACATGTACAAGCACACCATCAAATCAAATTTCACTCCATAAACTAAATGAGAATATTATGTTTGGTTGACGGGAATGCACATGAAAAGGAAAGGTAAAGAGACCGAATCTTATTTTTCTTTTGGTTTTGATTCCTCTGCCTAGTTCAACATTTATGCGGATATTCGCACTTTGTAGCAAACAAATCAACAGTGAAAAAGCAAAAGCACATAGGTGGAAATAGTCATTTTCCATCTCTTATCACCATTTTCTAGGCAACCAAACAGAAAATCAAAAATCAAATAAAAACAACCACACTACATACCGATCCTCGGATCATTGAGAGCAGGCAAACTATAGTACTTGCCGAACTCAGCTCCTCCGGGCTTCTCCAGAGTCCTCAGAATGCTATTGAAAGGGTTCTCAGCAGCTGCAATCAACCAAAAACCATCAAAAACAAGAGAATCAAATTACAAACCTCCAAACTCAACCAAATCAGAATCAAATAAAACAAATCTAGTTCTCAGTCATCGCTACCCATGATGCTCTCGACGATCTGATTCCGGAATCGAACAGAAGGTGAAGATCGGAGACGGAAGCGTAGATCTAGCTCCCGAGTGAAGACAGTGGTAGGTAGGGTTTGGGGGAGGTGGAATCGGAGGTCTGGTTTACGAACTTTTTATCTTTCCTCGGAAAAGATATAGAAAAATGCGAAGGTGCGTATGAGTTTGAGTGATGCGGTCTGTTTCGTCGTATATTCAGGGATGTCGTGTGCCGTGGCACACGAATTTTCTACGTGGAGCAGATATTTGCCTTTTCTTCTGACACGTCAGCGTTCATACCCTGTATCGGAGGGTGTGAATTGGAAATTGACATTTATATAGAATATACTTTTTCGCCATGGTAAAGAACTAAAGATTTTATTTTATTGTGAAGTAACTAATTAAATACTTCTTTCCAAAGATTCCAATGTATTTTTTTGATGGGAAGGAATTTTTTTTATTGATGATAAAGAATTAGGTCGGAATTAAAACAATCATGTAGAGAAATAAATAACATTTAATTGGATGAATAACTTGGACGGTCCTATCATAAAAGATTGGTTTGTTAGTTTTCAAATAAATTTGAATATGTAGAGATAAAATAGCATCAGGTATTATACTATTTGAGTAATTTGGACCGCTTATATCAGTTCAGCTTCCACAACTAAAATATTAATCTTGTTAGTTGGGTGTGTGACTCTAGTCTTTATAAATAATTTTTTATTCTTCTATTTTCTCGATGTGGGTTCAACTTCAACACTCCCCCTCACGCGTAGAACTGGACATCTGCATATAGATCGAAGACCACATGGTGGAGGTGACAAACGAGCCGTAGGCCGGACCAACTCTAATACCATGTAAATTTGAGCCATTTATATCGGGTCAGACTTCCACAACTAAAAGGTCAACCTTGTTAGTTGGGTGTGACCCTAACCTTTACAAACAACTTTTTACTCTTATATTTTTTTGTCGTGGGTTCAATTTTAACAAGACCCAAATCGATCGATCATCTCCGGAGACAGACCTTTTATCAGGGTATATGGTCCCACTGTTACTGTAAGGTCTGTACTTCCCTATCGTTACAATGAAGGCTTCATTTTAACTCTTTCACGAGTATATTTGAAACAAAATTTAAAAGTATTTTGTATATTTAATTTCATTATTTAGAGGAATTATTTAGCCAAAACAATATTTGAAATTTACAGGTGTGAAACAAAAACATGAAAACAATCTAAATAAACGGAATGTCAATGTTTAGCTTGCCGATAAAAATAATGAAGATAATGAATCTAGAACATATTTGGTCGTTAGAAACATATTCTCTTTGAAACTTTCTTATTGAAACAACGTCTGATAAGAACCACAACCTCAGCTTTTCTCCAAACAGATGTTGGGTTGATGCTGACATATTAATGGTAAATAGATTAATTAGGCAAGATAACGACTGTTTTATGACTATGTTGAAAGTGATTTTGAAAAACCATTTTTATAGTTTTATAAAAAAAATGCTGTTGATTTTTTAATGGTTTATTTTTCTTCACATTTACTCTCTCAAAATGAGGAGCTTAACTTTGGGAGACTGAACTGAGCACTCCTATTTATTATTAGTTAATATTCTATGCTAAATTGTATGAGTGCGATTGAAATGCTATCATGCTTGTGGGGGGAGTTCTGGTATGACATGTTTGACTATTTTTACCATCATTAATTAATGAATAATGATAAAAAAAAATTATAATGATACACCCTTACGAAATTTCCTACTTAAATTTAAGTAAGGTATATTTTGTATGTATTCCATGTCCTGTGTATTCAGTCTAGCAATGATACGTCCTTGCGAAATTTCCTTTTATTGTTTTTGTGATATGAATATTTGATTGTTAGATACTTGCCGAGGACTCCACGGTTTAGTAATATTATGATTGTGGGAGGGTTGAATATGTAGGTCTTTTGGTAAAAACTTATACCGATTCGGTGAACATAATGGCGTGGAGGGTTGAATCTGTTGACATATTATTTAAAGATGTCATAGAGGAGGTTAATCATGATGAGTCGTCATAATAATAATATAAGGTATACCTTCACACTTCTCCATATAGCTATCTTTGATAAGTCATTGTCATGTATTGGTGGTCTTATTTCCTTCAAATTTGCATA
>JAYMTN010000185.1:0-20111 GCA_036897425.1 Erodium trifolium
TAACTAAAACCATAAAATGATCTATGGAGTATATCATCAAAACCAGAGAGCTTAAGAAGAAGGAGATGGCGAGAAGAACGACAAGATTGCAATGAGGAGATGTGGTGGAGCGGCGCTGAGGTCACCGGCTAAGAGGGACAGTGAGCACACGAGAACCTGCAAGAGAGGAGCGACACCCAACATGTGAGTTTGATACAGATGTGTGTGTGAGGTTAGGGAAATGCTTATAGGGTTAGACTACGTTTAATTTAATGGCCTGGACGATTCATTACAATTAATGGGCTTAGTGTTTAAAAAACTAAATGGATGAGGACTTGCCAAAAGGCTTTGAACGGTAAATATAGCCTATTACCAGCACAGTCCAACGGGATATAGACAGTAGACTTTGGACAAAAAATTGGTGAATTTTTAATAATTATTATATTGTGTAATTATAATTACATATTACATAATTAATAAAGCAAAACAATTGATCAATGTTATGGGCACTGGACTTAGGGCCATGCTTTTCTACTTGGGCCTTGGTGAGGCCCAAATATCCGGTCGGTTTCGGTCCACCACGGTTTAACATTTCGTGGACCGGACTCCAACCACATTGCCACCGGTTTGATGTTTTTGACGCCGGAAACACACCGGAATCCACCGATTTCGATTTTTTCCGGTCCCGTTAGCGGTCGGATTGGTCGGTTTCTAGCGGTGTGGATTATTTTGCCCACCCCTACTGCTACACATGCCCTAAAGCGCATTGGAGAATTATGTAGTTGGATTTGGGGTTGGTCATGGGCCTATTTCTATGATGTGTTTTGAGAGAATGGGACCAAACGGCTCATGATGATCTAATGGCCCAACAAAGCGAACGATTGGATCTTCCTCTCCGTTTTGTTCATTTCATTTTTAAATTCCAAATCAATACTAAATGGTCTCTACCTAGGGTTTGGCCGTTGGTAAATAAACCGTGAATGAGCCCAAAAAATATATAATTATTTTCACGTCGCTACCAACAACAAGAATTTGGATTTCGCAGATTCAGGGGTTTCTTTTCTCCATTTTCGCTCCACAATTAACTTCACCGCCAAATTGCTCCCCAGAGACTGCTATTTAGGTACCCTCTCTCTCTGTAGCTTCTTCACCACTGTTTCTGGTGTGTTTGAAACCTCCTCTCTCTTTGGTGTCTGTTTCAATTTGCTGACTTTTTAGCTGCTGGTACATGGATTTGTTATTCGGCTTGGCCTTTGAGTGTTTCTATCTGGTATTAGGGTTGCTTGAGGAATTTGAGATGACCCATGAAATTTGATTAAAATGTGCCATTTGATCTAGGGTTAATAATTAATTTATTTGTGGGTTTTATACAACTATGAAAAAAAAATCATCTTTAGTTGTTGCATCAAAATGAATTTAATGAAATGATATGCTCCATGGTTGAAGAACATGATAGCATTTTTGTTGGTTTGATTCAGGGTTCTTCTTAACATATGCTAGCTTGTCTCATCAGTGTAAGTAACCATCCGCTCATGAAACATGAGTTCATAAAAAAATCAGTTGGTTATGTACTGCTAGATTGTCTTCCTCATATTGGTTAGTTGGCTGTCTCAGTAAACCTTTTTCTTTAAGGTAGTTCATGAGGTTTCTGTTCTTCCTAGAGAAGATGCTGTCATGAAAACCTGTTGAGAAGTACCTACTCATTGCCAAATTTAAACATGGCTGTAGGTAATTGGATATTAAGTTGCCATAGCTGCCTTCTTTTACTTTGATTATATCAATGGCCAGCTCCAAAATATGTCCTCTTTGACTTTTGGCCACTATTAAGGATTAGTGAAGCTAGTGCTAAGCTTTCTACCACATGCTCCCATGACCCCCCATGTTCTACCATACCAAGTGGTTGTAACTTGTAACTAACTCATAACAGATGTTTTTTTGATGTTTATATTCTCAATTAACTTCCTAAATATGGACACTTATTTTGGGACATCCAAATTTGGGAAATTGGATAATAGTTTTCGATTGGGGGGTATTACTTTCGTTAGTTCGAGTCTAGCTCTTGGACAGTTTTAAAATATAAAAAACTGTTGCGCTAGTGAGATTGTGAGAAACCGACCAAGATTTTCTGATATCTTGTACTGATATGTGAGGGATACTTGAATTTTCCCTTTGAATGCATCAATTTATTGCAGGAATATTCAGAGATAGTATGTTCAGTTTGGAACTGCTGTAAAAAAAAAAAATCTGAAATTGGCCAATTTAGTGGATTGGCTCTCCATTTTGTTAAAGTATCTCCTTGCATCAATTTGGAGCTTTATACAACTATCCCCATGTTATGTTCAATTATCTGCTCAATAATTGTTTTTTATGCTTCTTCTATTGTTTTTACTTTTGTTGTGAGGGCAATGTTGCCTATTGGGATGAAAACAATATAAGGTTTAAACTTTCCAATATTTTTTTGGACAGCGGCTTTGCTCTGATTACAAGAAATTTGTTTCTTGCTTTATTGCACCACCTTCATAATCCTCGTAGTTGTCATTCAGAAACTCTCTTGCCCGTGTCTATAAGTACTGCTACTAATATTTCATTATCCCTTTAGCACAATATTTCACATTGCAACCTTGAGTCTTATCTCATAACACGGGTTCAATTGGCATTCGCACTCTGCAACTCCTTTTGGCCTTTCTTTTTGTTTCCTCCTTTCGATATGTGCATACTTCTTCCCATGAATTCTTCTGGCCTCTGTACCTTCTTCTCAGTTACCTCTCAAGCTTATTCTATTAGATATATAAAATGCAAAGAGCAAAGGCAAATGCATCAGCAGCTTCCATGCCAGATGAACCTGACAAGCCTACAGAGCCTGAAAAAACAGTTGATTATGGTGAAAAAGTTGATTATGAAGACAATGATGCTGAGGAGGAACCAATGGAAGAAGAATACGAGTATGAAGAAGTAGAGGAAGAAGTAGAGGTGGAAGAAACAGAAGACGAGGTAGAGGAAGAGGTGGAAGAAGAAGTAGAAGAGGAGGAGGAAGTAGACGAAGAGGAGGTGGATGCTGATAAAACCCAGAAAATTTTGAGCAGTGGTGAGGGGAAAGTTATAGATGAGGATGAAAAAGAAGAGCATAACAAACTTCTTTCTCTTCCTCCTCATGGTTCTGAGGTATATATTGGAAGCATCCCTCATGATGCTTCTGAGGATGAATTGAGATCCTTTTGTGAGACTGTTGGAGAAGTTACGGAGGTAATTGCTATTTGTAAAATTCCCTGTTTGTGTACTTCAGCTATAAAGCAAAGCTAATGCCAATTGTTTTCTGATAATAGGTCCGAATTATGAAGGCCAAAGATTCAAGTGAAAATAAAGGCTTTGGTTTTGTGACTTTTAAAACTGTAGAACTGGCTTCTAAAGCCATCGAGGAGCTGAATAGTACTGAATTTAAGGTAGCAGGAATGCACATGCATTGTCTTTTCTTCCCTTTATCCTACCAAATAAAATTGTTATGACGTAGGACTTGAAACTGAGCAATATTCAACAAAGATTATTCCTTGACCAGATATTTAAGATTGTCTTGTACCAAAAAGAGTGAATACATTTAAAAGAATTCCTGAGACATTATTGCTACCTTAGTTTTTATTTCTTTTGGTTTCTACTTTTGTTTCTCTCAGGGTAGGAAAATAAGATGTTCAACGTCTCAAGCAAAACACCGATTGTTCATTGGTAATATTCCTAGGAGCTGGGGAGAGGAAGATCTGAAGAGAATCGTGACTGAGGTTGGGCCGGGAGTTATCGCTGTAGAGCTTGTCAGGGTCAGTACCATGTCATTTGTACTGTAGTTGCTTAAAATATTGTTAAGTAAATATTTGATATTTCTTATCATTCTGAATTCCAAGTATTTTGCAAGTAATCATCAAATTTCTTTTGGTTTGCAGGATATGAAGAACTCTAGCAATAACCGGGGCTTTGCATTTATCGACTACTATAACCATGCATGTGCTGAGCATTCAAGGCTGAAAATGATGAACCCAAAGTTCAAGCTAGGTGATAATGCTCCAACTGTTAGCTGGGCGGACCCTAAGAATGCTGATGTTTCTTCTACCTCACAGGTTTTTATTGTTGCTCCATTTTTTATGCTAGCTTTCCAGCATTTTCCATAGCCCGTTAATGATGAGTGTAGTTTATTTTGCTAAACCCTAAAATAAGCTATTTATATCGGCATAATATATACTGTGTTGGCTCTTAGCATGCGAATGAGGACGTATGATTCTAAATAGGCGTGCGAGAATTCAAACAGGTATTTGTGAAGCTAGATAGCCATTCCATTCTATGCAGTTTGACATCTCTGATGGTTAAATCCATTTGATTCATTTCCACGTGGTTATCTACATTGTATTATTGTATAAATAAAAGTATGACCAGTTAGCGATTAATCCGTTCTTACAAGCTTTTCAAATATTAAGTTTAGGGTGTCAAGTATTAAGTTCTTTAGTTAGGTACTTTGGAGATCTTGTGGTAATGGCATTGCATTCTCATTTCTTTTGAATTTGGACAGATCTAACTTCTTGTTTCACACAGGTCAAAGCAGTTTATGTGAAGAACCTGCCAAAAAATGTGACTCAAGATCAATTGAAAAAGCTTTTTGAGCACCATGGCAAGATCACAAAAGTGGTTCTGCCGCCAGCAAAATCTGGACAAGAAAAGAATAGGATTGGTTTTGTACATTTTGCAGAGAGGTCATGTGCTATGAAAGCACTAAAAAACACTGAAAAATATGAACTAGATGGTGATAATTGGTTTCCTATTATATTTACATTATTTTTTTGTTCGCACAACAATTAATTCTGTACTTATCTTGGTTTATTGTGTTTCAGGCCAAAATTTGGAGTGCTCTCTTGCTAAGCCACAGGCAGATCAAAAGTCTGTTGGGGGGTCAAGTTCCCAGAAGTCGAGCTTGCTCCCAACTTATCCACCCCATGTTGGTTATGGCTTTGTTGGGGCGGGCTATGGTGCACTAGGTCCAACTGCTGGATATGGTGCTGCAGGCTTTGCACAGGTAAGATCTGTGCATGTTTAGGTCTAGTTTTAATTTGTTTGAAAAGAAATAATAGCTATAACCAAAGGGAATAAAAAAATGGCACATAATGAGATCTCCAAAGCGCACTTTATTCCATTAACTGTTTTGCATATACAGTTAACTGCTCCATTGACTGATGCCCATGATAGTTGTCAGCTGGGCTACGATTGGTTGAATATTGTGATGTATTTGCAAGTTTTCTAATCGAAACATCTGCTTAATTACCCTTAGTTAATGCTTTATTGTTTTCTCTATTTTTATGGCCTGTGAATACACGTAGACAATGGACCATGTACATATCTGATACTGAAGCTTATAAACTTTTATGACCAGATGGATATGAGTTATACAAAGATGTTACATAAAAGTTTCACATTTAGTAGCTACATGTGTGATTCTAACTATCCGCTGTGTGTTATAATGGAATAACCAATTGATCAGACTGCTCAAGCAGAGTGGATATGCAACCTAAATATTGTTGTTTGGTCACTGGACTGGCTGCTACATTATCTAACATTACCATATGAAGAGTGTTTGGAATTGTGGTTATTGATTAATCAAACCCGAGATGGGACTAAAATAGACTACTTCTGTTTATCAGCCATATGCCAAGGTTTGGGCTCAACACCCTGTTCATGTAGAAGTTAGGCACCAAAGGTTTGATTCTTAATTAGACTTACGATCAGCATATTAAGAAATGGGCTCAAGACCTCCTCTATGTAGAAAGAAGCTCTAACTGAGTTACTGAAATCCAAGTGTCTAGTATTTTTGTTGTTGTCTTGGTAATTATTTGTTTGTCTTTATAAATCCACTGATGTCAAGATGAATACCTCCTGCAGCCCATGATCTATGGAAGGGGACCATCTCCAGCTGGCATGGCAATGATGCCAATGCTTCTACCTGATGGAAGAATTGGATATGTCCTGTAAGTATTGAAAGATCTTTTCTTGCAACACATCACCTCCTATCTGTGAACTCAGACCGAGAAAATAAGTTCTTTCTTTCCATTTTGGGGAAACTGGCTTTTGTAGAAAACTGAGTCACCAATTTAGTCCCTGAATAAAAAAAAAACATGCCAATTTAGTACACCCCATTGCGAAAAGAGGCGGAAATGCACTAGGACTGGCCCAGTTGGTAAAAGCGAATTGTTCGAGTTTTAGTAGGTCACTTGTTTGGGGTTGGACGTGTTCTTAAGCGACCTAATATATGCTTGAGGAACTGGATATGTGATTCGAAATTGAGGAACTTGAATTCTTTGTTTAGGCAACAGCCTGGACCACAACCCCATGCCCCACCTCCGCACCAGAGACATAACCACCGGGGTGGTGGCAGCAGCGGCAAGAGTGGCGGCGGTTCAAGCAGGGGGAGAAACAGCAATGATGGAGGCCAGGGGCGAAGGTACCGTCCGTATTAGGTAGATTGCATGATTATATATTTATGGCGGAGAATGGATGCCTAATGGTATTTGTGGGACTCTTGAGAATGAATGTCAATTATATCAACATGATCTTATTATTTAAGAACTCTGAAAATGCTTGTGTAGCAAATCAGCTGTTGTATTTCTTCATTCATCAATTGGTCTCTTGTTGAAGTGATCTATGATCAATCTTCTGGGTTGTGCAAATGTAGCTCCTTTTGCCATTAAATAAGAATTCCATCTACTTTGCCATCGTTCTTTTAGAAAACACTACAAGATATCTGCTGGAATTATCTCGTTTCTCTTACAATACTATCATATCAACATATAAATCAGACTGACAAAACCGAGAGTTTTGTTAACAAAGAGTGACCCGCACTCTTTTATAAGAAGCCTGTAAGATTGAATTCTACCTACACAGAAATGTAGCCTGGGTTCTCCACAATTCTTTTTACTTTTCGGTCTTATTTTCTTGCAAGCAAATTGAATTCGACTTGTAAACATGATCTCTTATGTCAACTGGAAGAAGTATTTGTAACTGACAATGGAGAGAGCTGCCATTTTAAGTATTTCGAGTCTGAGTTAACTTCATTTCTCTCCAAATAATCGAACATGGTTCAAATAAAATTCTAATCTTGAAACAGACTACAAAGCAGAGCTAAAATAAGATTGTGGGCAAAATAGTAAATACAAGCAGCGCCAAAGTTATAGTTAATCGCTATCATGAACACTAGCTCCTTCACTGTCTTGATGTTCTTCATTCTCTTCATTGTCTTGATGTTCTTCATTCTCCTCATTCTCTTCACTATCTTGATGTTCTTCATTCTCTTCATTGTCATGATTTTCTTCATTCTCATTGTCCTCTACATCTTTCACTTTACTGCGTCCATTTTTACTCGATGAATCGTCCTCTGCCTTCCTCTTCTTGGTGACTTCTTTTGCCTTTATTGCCTCAGCCTTCTTTCCTGCATTCTTTTTCCTGAATTCTACATACACAGAGAAATGTAGACTTGGATTATTTTTCCAATCAGCTAAACAGATTGCAATTATTGAAATAATATATGAAGATGCCTTTACACCTTGAAAAACTGATTTCATTCAAAAAAAGTGTTGTACGAAGTAAACAAGACTGTAAAATTTAATTGTCGGGCACTCAAATACGATTATAAGTGAACTTCCTCACTTGGCGGTATTATGTTCAGCCACACAAAATGTTTTGGATATCATGCCAAACTACAAAAGAAGAAACTTTTCATCATGCATATGGCCAGGAAAAACAATATCAAATTGAGGTAGTACACCCCCTCCCAAAATAAGTGTCCTATTTCCTTAATCTAGATATCCTAAAAAGAGTGCTCACTGCCATTTTTATGGAGTAAATTATGCATGAAATACCACAACTATCCTTCATATTCTTTATTACTGGCACTTATCAGGATAGGATATGGGAGGGAGGATATGAGGCCATGTGGGGAAAGTCAAGAAACAACTCTGTTCATCCTTAATTCTTACAGAAACACTCATTTCGGGACAAATGGAATAAAAAAACTCCTGATACAGGAATTCCAAATACAGTACCAGTCCTGTTATGCCAAAATCAATTGCCCTAAACATAGTGAAAAGATCTTTTATTCCATCTTTCAAAATGATCAAATACTACACAACAGCATTCTTCTTTCTTCCGTCACTGGACGGGGAAGGGGAAGCTCTAAATATGTCCAAATCTCTTGCTGGACAACAGCCTTCCAGATCTGGAGCAACCCTTCGCGTTGCGTCGCCTAACGGGAAATCGGAAGCCCGATGAGACTGAGACATCCAATGAGAACTGTGACCCGAAGAGGAAGCTTAGGCAAAGAGCAAGCTCACGGCTTTGAAGCTCCATCGACTAACAAGCTCGTTGGATAAGGACGCCTCATCGGAGAAGGTTGTCACACCATTTTTTTGTTTTTGTTTTTTATTTCTTAGTTTTAATCTTTTAAAAGCGTTTAATTATTTAATTCAATTTTCCCTTTTCTAAAAAAATGGATGGCATGTGACGATTTTTAGATAATTTTTGTGAGTTCTAGATTACGTTGGCACAAAAAAAAAAAGAATTGAAAGTAGCAGACTGTCATGTTTAGAAGTTGAGGGATTCAACTTGATTTAGTTCGTTAATACATGGTTGCAACGTGTCATTTCCCTTAGAATTAAACATAGAAACCACAGGAAGCTGAACATGTCTTACTTTGACCCCCCAAGGGTTCAAGCATCACATCTCACTAAATGAGATCATGGATTTGAATCCAATTGGGTGCAGGAGGGAATCCCGGCAGGTGGATATTAAGTCATTTAAAGAAACTCAAGTCTCTTTCTATGTCTGAGAGTCATCAATGATTTATTTTATCATATCTCTTTTTATCTTTGTAACAGAGGGCTAGGGAGGAAACTTCCTGAATGCTAATATACAGTCTAAAAGAAACTCAAGTCTACAAATGGGTCTGAGAGTTATCAATAGCAACCACATACAGTTAGCTGCAATCAATTAGTGGATACAAAAATCAATATCTAAATTAACTAACCATTAAGGGAGGCTTTGAGGGGCCCAACAAACTCCGGGAACTCAATTTCTTCAAGAGCTTTTAAAACATCATCTGAACTAATAGTTTGCCTCTTTGATTCCTTACATATATCATTCGCCCTGCACGAAATTGCCATTTGGTAGAGCTTAGAACCGAGCCAACAATCATCAAAGAAAATATGATGTAAACAGGAACTCAAAGCCGAATAAACTGACCAAAAACTAATAGATTATCATGCATTTCTTATCGCCTGCATGAAACCATAAGAATTCCATGCAGCTATGAGTCCAACAGTGTAATACTTCACAAACTGATAGATTCCCAACTCAAGTAATACACATCTGAATTACATAACATGGACACCCAGTAACTTCCAGAGTGAACTGATCATTCACGTTACGTTAATGGATGTATTGATTCAAGCAATTGAAATCATACAAGGTCTGAACTTAAGATCATATGCATTTATTTGGCAACTTAAGATGTGAATTTCATAATTCAAACTTTTGGGCACCAAAGCCAAGAGATAGAATTCACACATTCATAGTAGAAAAAAAAGGGGGCAATTCAAATTTCACCCAAATTCTATCAGCTGATACAGGCAGTAAATTTTCAGATCAATGAAGCAGAGAAAACTCCAAATTACTGTATATTAATCCCAAATTCGATATAAACAAGCAGAAAATGAAGAAAAATCAAGCCGAACAACGAAACCCTAGAAGATGCACATCATAACGCCCCAACAACAGCAACAAAAACACAAAATAGAACGAAGATGGAAGTAAAAAGGTATGAATTGCGCATAGATATTAAAATTGAGAAAAGCGAGAACTAAGGAAAGGGATTAGGGTTTCAGGAGAAGGCAAGGGTACGAGGGTTACGTGGCGGAGAGATAGTGGATGAAGATTCGAGCACTCGCGGAGAAGGCGAGGAGGGCGTCTTTATGAAGAGAGATGTCTCCGGCGTCGGAGCACTCCCCAAGCTTCCCCTTCACCACCCGCCGCACGATAGCCAGCGGCAGCTCCTCCGCCTCTGAAACTACTTTCTCCATCAACCCGAAATTAGAATCAGACAAGGGCCTCCCTTTTCAATTTAAGGCGTTGGGGGTATAATGGTTATTTCACATATCGTTTCCCGCCATCGATTGTTAGGCTTCACCTCAGGACTATACTTTGGGTTGGGGGTAGAATTTTGTTCTGTTTCATGGAGTTGAAAAATGTCAAAAATAACTTTACAGAGAAAATAATATGAATTTTAAATGAAACAAAATTTAAATAAATAAACAAAATGAGACCCTTCTTTCTATCATTATCGTTAACCAGTTTCGTTTTTATTGGATATTGAGATTCACGTTATCCGGTCGTCGAGGAGTGTTGTTAGACGCCAACCTCGATTCGTAGTTAATGAGATTAATTAGTACCGGTTTAGCATTAACCTATGTGGTCAGACACTTACGAGTGACACTTGATGTTTAAGATCGTTTATCAAAATGATCTAGATGACATGTGTTATATTTTATGCTAACACATAAATATGACCAATGTTAGAGTCCTTGACATATTGGATCTAGGTCAAATGGGCTTTTTTCCCTAGGCCCAATCGAGTTTCAAGCCCAATAGAGTCTTAGACCCGATACTTATCGGGTATATTAAGAGAGAAACTAAGGTTAAGAATCAGATCATCATTTTCTATCTAGCCTCCTTTTTCTCTCCCAACAATATAGAGAAATTGTTTTTCATCTCCATAGCCGTCTCAAGTAGTTGAAAGCAAAGATCGTCACTCGGTGTGGATACACTATTGTCTTTCTTACAAGTAAGTGATTTATACAACTTTTATTATTTATTTGGATGCAATAAATTGTATCTGGATTGAATATTTTTCTACTACAAACATGTGATTTTTTATCGATCTTTTGAACAAATCGGCATAAAATTTATCAGTCTTATTTTCGAAAATTTAGCTGTTGATTAAATAATAATTTAAACCTTGTAATTGAGTTTCTTAAACTCTTTTTCCATCACACACATAAAAAAAAATACATTAAAAAATGCAATGTAGATGGAATGGTTTAAAGTCGAGCAGGTTGAATCAAATGTTGCATGGTAACTCTATACTTCATTTATTTATTTTAAGAGCGTAAGGAATAATAAATATTTGTCAGAAAGAATCGGTAATCTTCTTATTGCAATGTGGGCTGTTGTGTTAGCAGAATACAAGCATGTCTAATAAATAACAATCTCTCGAAGGATCTTTGTGGAGAAGAAGAGACTCAATCTTCAGCTGCCGAAATGTTTTTGAATGTCTTTCTGTATAAATAAATATCCTACAAAAAAAAAACATAAATTGAATGAAATTATTTCAGAAATCAGTGGAATCTTCTATAGCTATATCTGCTGATGAAAAGTATACAAGATGTCACGCATATGTTTCTTTCGAGGTCAATATCATCTTCTTTGGCGATGCAAATTACCCTATTAAAAGCATGATGCTGAAAGGCACTATAAAGTTTAGCTCATTTTTCAGATTTCGAGAATCGTTTGATGTTTTGTTTGTGCATATTTTCCCCGAACATACACATGAATGATCCTCGGCTCGAATTTCCTTTTTCGGGTACATCAAACAAACGACACGATAAATTATTTATGCACGTTTCACCGATAAATATTCTGTAAGATTCAAAGTGGGAGAAGAATGTTTGTAAGCGTCGGGGATAGAGTTTTGAGAAGCAACAAGTAAAGAAAGGAGAGGAGAGTTTTGTAACATACGGAACATGGAATTGACACGTAAAATGGCTTCTTTCGTTTGGTGATAAGAAGGCGGTGTGGACTTTTGTGAAGCGCAAGCCACTCTGAATTTGTGTCCACACGAAAGCAAGTGGAGACGAGGAACATACACTCATTATCATGTTTTTATTTCACTTCACACATGGGATCAATTTTGGACCTTTTGTCACAGGCTGGGATATTTTATCAACGATGGTTTTTTGATGTGTTCAAGGGTGACTCCAATCCACTCTAAATTCACCAAACTATTTGGTCTACTTGGTAATTTCAGTTTCAATTTCAATTTTTCTATCTTTATCTCCAAACTCAATGTATTTGAACGGTGTTCCTTTAAATATAAAGAGACACTACAGTACTCATGAAAACGACACTTGAGTGATGTAAAAATTGTGATGAGATGATACCTTACTTTTGGTTAAAATCAAAAACAAAATTTAGATGTTATATGAAATGGACTGAAACACTTATTTGATACTACCACCCTTCATCTTAATCGGATTAAACTTTAGCATAATAAGTGGCCTTAACAATTAGACTCTGATATTATTTTAAAGTTCAACCCATCCGATAACTCAAATATAACAAAGATTTTAGCACATATCCTTTTTGATATAGGCTATTATATGGTCTGTTCCTTATAAATCAAGATTAATGATGAGGTAATTGCAACAAAATTAGGTGGGCATTTAAGAAGGATAAAGTAATGATAATGATTGGATTATTGCTGACCTCAGCTTGTGGCTCCTCAGCCTATGAATGGTCTGAAACATAGCCCATTTGATGTCAATGGATGAACTACTAACCAGCTGTTACTGTTAGCAACACACCAAGGAAGCTATTACAAGACCCACAACTCTCAACATTGAAAATATCTGCACAAAAGTCATAACACAAATTAGAGATTAAACAATACAGTTAAGTGTCCTAAAACCAGTTAAGTACGTAGTTAACATTACTTACGTTGGTAGAGGCCGAGGAAAAAACGTTTGTAGACGCCGACGAAAATGTCATCTCCGGCAGGTACCCCTGAACTCCGATGTCATACACCGGCGACCCGTCCGGATAGAACAGCCCGTAGTTCCGTTCAGACGCCGGACCAGGCTTCAGGTTCTCGTTGAACAGCGCGAACACGAAAATGTCCAACGGAACGTCAGGCTTCGCCGGAGTTCCTTCCCGCCGCTCAATCCTCCTCAACAAGTTACCGTTATAAACCCCCGCATTTTTCGGAGTGGCACCCGCCTCGTTCTCGTCCCCCTTGGAAGGCCATCCCGTCTCCGAGATCCGGACCACAACGTTGTCGTATCCGAGCGCCTCAATCGCCGCGTAAACGGCGTCGATCTGAGCGTACAGCATGTTGTCGTATCGCAATTTGGAGGCTGGATCGACAATGCCGTCGTTGGGCTGGAAGAGCACGTACTCGATCGGGACCCGATCGGGGCTGGCCTTGTACGCGAAGTACGGGTAAGCGTTGATGAGGAACGGCGATTTGATCTGGGAATGGAAGGCCAGGATCGGCTTTAGGTACTGGCCGAGATCTTCGACGAATTTTCCGGCGGAGGGAGGGTAGGAGTTGGCGAGGATGTTGAGGGAATGGGCGGTGGTGACGGTGACCTGGCCGTCGAGTCCGAGGTCGGCGAGGGCGGAGTAGACGGTTTTCATGGCCGGGAGGAGGTTGGTTTTGAGGTTCTGGTCGTCGGTCGGGAGGACCTCGTTTCCGACCATGATGCACGAAATCCTGGTCTGAGGGAGGTGGGGGCGGAGGTGCTCCACGACCCAGGCCTTGGCCTTGGCCGGATCGGTCATGTCTTTGAGGTACTGGTTCCCGATTCCGATGATGAAATCAACGTCGGAGTTGGCGAAGGCTCCGAGGACGTTGGGGTCGGCATCGTAGAGCTTGACTCTGGTGATATTGAGAGACCGGAGGAGGAAGCTCACGCGCGACGGCGACGGGAGGTTGTTGGCGATCTGACCGTAGTTAATCCCAACTCCGAGCCCGTGGATCTGGACACCTGAAACAGAGCATAAAAAAAACAGAGTATTAAAAAAAACAGAGCACAATGTGTGAGAATTGAATATTAAGTTGTGGAGGTCACATCGTATTCAGAATTGATTCCAATTGGCTTAATTCAAAGTAGAAACACAATTAAACAAGATTTAATTTTCTGGGAAAGCAAAGAGAAAGTAAGAGGGAAGAGGGAGCGAACCGGAGAGAGTGACGAGTCCGAGGAAGAAGACGAAGTGGGAAATTGTAGCCATGAAAACAGAGTGGGAGCTTCAAGTAATGTGATGGAGCGTCGGTTTTAAACCAATGAGACCACCGCGTCACCAACCTCTATCTCTATGTTTACGCGGCTACGTATCTTCTCTGCCAACTAATTAACGTAAAGATGTGCTCCTCTTTTTTTCTATTTATACGACGACCCCACTACTAAATGTTTCTGTGTCACTGTGAGAACCTTGTTAAACCCGCTTAAATTAAGCGGCTTAATTGATATGCTAAATAGATTTTCACTACTTCTTTCATACTAATTAATACGTGTCACAGAATTTCACTTGTAGTTTTTAATATACATTTATCTTCATATTTACTTCTTTTAAGCTAAGAAGATTTTGAATATCAAACTTCTTATTCGACGATCTCAACTAATCATAAACCGATTTTATAGGGATATGTAATATTTTCGAAAAATATCATTTAAATCAAAAGTAATTCGGGTGTTGGACAGAGAATCTTACGATTTGGAGAAGGAGAGTGGGAAAGTGGACTTTTGGGATTTGGAAAACAAAAGTGAAAGCCATCACCTATAACAGGAGAAGATCTTAATTAATTATATTCATAAATAAAATAAATATATCCTTTTATAGTTGTATATTTTTTTCCAAAAAAATATATATATATTTATTTTGTTGTAAGAATCTATGAGGACGCGTTGCTCGCCACCGTCCCTTCCGGCTTCCTCGTGCCAGGCTCTCCTCTTTCACTTTCATAAAGAGCCTTCGCCAATCACAGCCCCACACGTCACTCCTCACACGTGCTGTTCCTCTTACATATGTAAGTATTTTCCTGTGTTTATGTATTTTTTGGCCTTGAAAACTGAAATGAAAGTTTGGGTCAAATGTGTAGTTCCAAAATATAAATTCATTACTCAATAAATGAATCCACAGTACTCACCTTTCTCTACGTTTTAGAGAAATAGGGTTTGTAGCAAAAGCTTATGACGACGGCGATGCACATCAGCGATCAAGTGATGGCGAGCAGCGGGACGGATATAGGGGCGCCATAGGATCTTTTCCAGTGCCTCCTCTCCCGATCTCACGTGTAGTAGCTTCTCCCTCTCGTTCCCAGTCTCCAATTTGAGATGGACTTGCAGCGACGAACCTCGTGTTCTCTGCTATGGCGACGGTGGAACGTGTCACCTTCATGACCCTATAGGTGGGAGGAGGAAGGGGGTGCCAACGCGCGGTGCTGGACAAGCCCAGAGGAATTGCGCGCCGTACTCCGGCGATAGGACCACGCTCGCGCCACCTTGGTCACCCTCCATCGTCCCCGACGCCCTCTTCGCCTCGAGCTCTCCTTCTCTGGACATGCGTTTTCACGTTGTGGGGAAATTGGGGAGTTTTCAGGGATTCAATCGGGGATGGTATTCGACGGGGGATGGTATTCGACGGGGGAGGACGATTCGAAAAGAGGGGACACAGACTTATTGGTTGGCGGAGGGGGTAGCCTACCGGAGTTTCAACCGACCCCGGTACATGGCGAGGGTTGTCACCTGCGGGAGCAGCACCGGCCTGACGAAGAAGGGGCGAAGGAGCATGGCGAGGAGACAACAGGTTCAAGAGCGGCTCCGAGATGGCGGCACAAAGCTACGAACAGACCCTCTAGGGTTTCCAATCCCGGGAAGAGGCCCATGGAGTTTGTTGAGCTGGACTGCTCTGGAGCAGGCCTCAGTGGCAAGGGAAAGGACTCGATGGGTCCATTGGGTCTAGCCGGTGAACCATTTCAAGGTGGGCCGGATCGTGGTGTCTTCCGAGGGTAGGACCAATTCAAAGAGGGCCTTTGTAGGGGCCATGAAAGATGGGGACATCACCCCGCCCAGGACTCGACTCAGGACGACCCGAGGACGGAACGGAGGCCACTAGGACATTTCAACCAAGGACAGAGGTCGGCGCCTGCCAGACAACTAGATATAGGAGAATTAGGCTCAAGGTTAGGGGTCTCACTATCAAGGAGGTAGAAGTACCCCCCTCGGAAATATGTAGACAGAGCCCAAGTTTTGCTTATGCCTTGACGGCCAGAGTATTGACCACGAAGACTTTCTTATGAAAGACTCTGGTGGGCCGGCTGTGTGATCTTTGGAAGCTACATAATTTGGAAGCGCGTTCTCTAAAATACGGGACGATCGAGTTCTTCTTCAAGACAACTAAGGAAATAGAAAGGGTCCTAGCTAAGGATCCTTGGGCGTTCAGAAGGTCTCTATTTCTCTTCGCTTACTTGAGGCCTCACATGAGACCCCCGGGATATGGTTTTCACCCATTTCTTGGTATGGGCCCATGTTTCAAAACTTCTGGTAGGAGCCTGGAACAGAGGCTTTGGTTTCCGGTTGAGAAGTACGCTTGGAGTATGTATGGTAGTGGACGACGAAAAGGATGACATGTGCTGGGGAGACTTCATGAGGATTCGAATCCGAGTGGGCGTCCGCTTTCCATTATAGAGCCAACTGTAGTTTAGACTCAATCAATCTTAAGTAAGAACCCTCCTACACATATCATATGAACGTCTGCTAGATCATTGTTTTGGGTGTATATGCTGGACACCTGGTGTTGGCTTGCCCCTCGGATGGAGGTAGTAGGGCCCATCATTGGGCTCTCCAGCAGATCTAAGACCAGCAGCCACTCAAACCCGTCATGTGAAAGGAGTACCGAGTACGAATTGTGCGTATTTAGGGGGATCTTGGGACAATCGACTCCTAACTTCACCCCGGTGGCTCCAAGACCGTGGGATCAGTAGGGAAAAGGAAGTCCGGCGTATCAGATCCTTCCCAAATGGATCGAACTCGGCCTTCTTCTTTGAAGAACAATCATATAGGTCGGGATCCGGGGGCACAAGACTGACCGTCTCTTCTCATCAGGAGACGGGTGTGAGAATTGGTGGAACCCTCATTTAGAGGAAGAAGCCCTCGAACCCACTCTCCCCACCCTAGGGGTCATCCTCACTCTTTCCCAAGGAGTCGAACGGAGGAGTACCCGGATGCCGCTTGGAATCTAGCCACATCCTCTCTCCCAAAGGACGGAAGCGACCAGGATCTAGAGTTTGAGGGCTCTACACTCTCTAAGGGGGTGTCTCAATTAAGAGGCAGGGGGCTACAAGCACCCTCTCCTCGACTAATGAGGAGCGTGTGGTGCAATGGGGGGTCGGCCAGCAACACCGTCCCACTAGACGTAAGGTGGTAGTGGTTTTACCAAGTTCTATCACGGTACTCTCCTACCACATCGGAGGCCATCACTCTCGTGTTGTTAGAGTCCTACTATTAGTATTATATCATTCCATGGAGGACGATGCATGATGACAATTCGGGAGAGTATACAATCCGCCTAGGCGCCAGTCTGAAAATGGGTTGGCTCTGTCTTAGCTCCCAGTTTGGATCCGATGTATTGGTTTCTTCGGATGCTACCACAATATCCTCTTTCGAATATCTCAATGGAGCAATTCGGTTATTTGAACATTTATTTTCAGCCTTTTCTTTTCTGTTGGGTCCTATGATGTTTGGACCGTTATTCTAATACCTTCTTGTGTTGATTTTTGTTGTGTCCACTTTGGGTTAGACTTTTATGCTTTTCTAATATATAAGTCAGTATTCCACTAAAAAATACTAAATAAATGATGATAAAATTTATCAGTTGAGAGAAATTCTATCATCCAAGTAACAAACTAGGAAAGTGTCCGAATAATCCAGATAACAAACTAGAGGATGTATCCTTATTCTCGTGAAGACGTATTGTTGTTACCTCTCCCAACTTGATTCGAATGAACCTTATCCAAAAATTAGAATATACCAAATAAAAAATGTAGATAGTAATTTCATACGAAGAAATAACCGTTTTAAGTAAAATGATGTAATAATAAATAATATTGTTTGACAGAGGAGAAATCAAATAGAAACTCTCTCTTAACCTAGTAACCATGAGAACCCATCTAAGTCATCCATTTCGTAAATAGATGGATGAGAAGCAATTGAGTCGTTGACTGCAAAAAAACAACACTTTTTAGTAAGTGGTAGAGGATTTTTAGTAAAACTATCATTTTTTTTTACCAATTAACTAATTTAATTTTTCCCTCTTCGTTTGAACTCTGATTGGCTTCAAATTTACGCCAATATTTTTGTTTTTTCAAGGGATTTCTATCAAGGTCAATCATGAATATATTTTGAAGCACGAAATAAAAAATATTTCGGGGATGATTTTTTTAAAATATTATATCTAAGTAATATTTATAGACACTTTACATTTGTTTTATCAACACTAGACACTAGGTTTATCACCTTATTTTCCAAAACAGAACATGATTTTTATCACCTCATCACATGTTTTTTTTATGAACACTATATTTGAGTAATTTTTATCAACATTTTACACTGGTTTATCAACACTTTACACTGATTTTTATCAAAACTGGACACTTGGTTTATCACCTCATTTTCCAAAACTGAACATGATTTTTATTACCTCATCACGTGTTTTTTTATGAACATTGAACGCTAGTTTTATCAACACTAAACACTATGTTTATCACTAAATTACATGTGTTTTATCACCTCATCACATGTTTTTTTATCAACACTAAACTCTAGTTTATGACCCTTATTATCAAAATTGAACATGGTTTTTATCACCTCATCACTTGTTTTTTATCACCTCGATACATGTTTTTAAAATAAAAATTTAGCAATAATGTGATCATAAAATGTTTATTAATAAAGATTTATCAACACTTTATATTATTTTTATGACACTGATATAACTTTTTATTTTAGTGCTTCAAAATGTATTCAATATGATATTTGATAGATAGCCCTTAGAAAAAGAAAATTAATTGCGCAAATTTAAAGCTAATCGGGGTTCAAACGAATCGAGAATGTATTAAAGTATCTCTCTTAAAAAAAACGTGTTTTTTACCGCTGCACAAAGCCATTTTTTGTGAATGACAAGAGATTCACGAAATGTCCATGCAAAAAGTCGTAATTATTGATACGAGCCTTTTCCACAATAAAAGGTAATCCTTTGTTATTTTATTACAAGAAAAAGAGAAGTAATGTGGATGATTCAAGAATTGAAGTCGGTTTGCTTTAGAAAAAGAAGAATTTTAAATTAGTGAATTGATGTACAAAAAAATACACACTTGTTCATATGGTACCATGTTATTCCAATTATGCCCTTTCTTGTGTGAGAAAATGATGAAATAGACGTGTATTTTGGGTGGGATTGGGGTGATAAAGTGGTATCATGGTTAATTTTGGATCTTAAGTGTGTGTGGCTAGGATCGGTTCTCACAGTTTTTAGAATAAGAGGGGTTTCTAGTAGATTTGTCAACATAATGTAAAACCAAAAAACTATAAAATGTCCATATTGACCTTTAGAAAGTTTCAAATTTTGAGATATACCATTAAGAATACCTTATTAGGTTAATTACCTTTTGTACCCCTTTTAAATTGGTAAGACACTTTAGTATCCTTTTGTCTTGTAACGTTCAAAAAAAGTCCCTACGTTTTGGTAACAGCCGTTTTCAAGTAAATTTTGGTATATTCTGTTAAACTTGACGGAATATTCTAAAATACTACATGTTATGATGAACAGAATTTTCAAAAAAGAATCCAAATGACAGGATTACCCTTATAATAATAAATTAAACTAAAAATAATAAGAAATAAACAAAAATAAATAAATAAAAACTAATCTATGAACTCGGTTTTGTCTTCTCCATTTCAAAAACCTAATCTACCTAACATAGCCTAAAGTGTTGGTCTCCCTATATTATCATCGTCTTCAAAACTTTCTGGCGGCGAGGTCTTTATCTCTAGAGCGGTGAGTCTCCGGTGGGAAGTTGTCATCCCCGGCTTATGGTCTTCATCCCCTCCACGGCGAGGTGAGTTCAGATATGGGTTTTCTCCGGTGAGGTCGTGGGCCAAATCGGAGAGACTTGGCGGACGACAAGCTCTGAAGAAGATTTCATCTCCTCAATCTGCCCGAGCTATAGGATTCGTGTTTCGTAAACACGACGGAAAACAAAAATAATTGTCGGTAATCAT
>JAYMTN010000186.1:0-20107 GCA_036897425.1 Erodium trifolium
TTCGCTCGCCTCGGATCTGGACGGCGGCGAGGGCTCCGACGGTAGCCACCTCCCCGGGGCTCGATTTGTCAGGAAAACGGCACGATTTTGACCTGGCGAGTACGACGGTGGTGATTTAGGAGCTGCAACTCCATCAGCAGCACACCGGCGGCGGCAACAAGTAGCCCGAGAGGTCCGGTGGTGACACGAGGTCGAAACTGGGTTACGCCGTCGTCGGCGAGCTTGAATCGGAGGGGATGGCTGCGTCACGGGAGAGGGAGTTCGAGAGAGAAACGAGAGAGGGCGAGGAAGAGAGCTCGGGTGAGAGTGAGGCCGAGAGGAGAGGGTGTGGGTTTTGTTTGAAACCCTAACCCGTCTCCTGGTCCGAACTCGGTTCGACCCGCTCCTCCCGCCCGCGTCCTGACCCGCACCGCTGGGCCTGCACTCGCAGCGTGGGCCTGGCCCTCAAGCACGGTTTGGGCCCAACCCGAATGGGCCCAAGTCGGTCTAGCCCCCCTTTTTTTAAACTAGATTTAGAACCAAAAACCATTATGTCTCGAAGACGGTTATCACAGATCCTCTCGGTCCCAATGCCCTCGCCATGGCTCGAGTCCACCTAGCCCATGTGCGGCCCGGTTGCGTCAAGGACCACTCGGTCCACATGTGTCCCGCTCAAGCCAAGGATCGACGACTCCACCTTGTCTTCACGCGGTCCGCTCGAGTCAAGGACCGATGAAACCTTCGGTCCGTGACACAGCGGCTCCCCAGGCCCGGAGGTGAAGGAAGCCTCCGCCGGCGACAAAAACTTTGAAGTGGGCTAGAGTTGCACTGTTCCTCTATAGAGAAAAAAGTAAACTATTTTTTTTTTGTGCTGAAAAACATTAATATATATAACATATACACTTACTTGGCATAACATCAATCACATAGTATTAGAAAGCTTATGTGAACATTGATGGTGTTTGTTTGTTCACGTTGGAATAAGTTTTGTTTGTCAGGACGATTCGAAAAGGTTGGTGAGAGCGGGATCTACTTCGGCTCTAGAAGCTTAACTCGCATCTTAGTTGAAGCTTGTGTTATCAGAGACGCATTATGATGGTTGGACAACAATCCCAGACATTCTATTTGGGTTCGAAGTAACTGCAAAGTTGTTGTGGACCTGATCAATTGGAAGAAGAACTCCCGTTCTTCTCTATGATAGTTAGTAATGACCACATAACTTTTTTTTAGCAAGAATTGTGTAACTTGAATTGTTAAGCGGACAACGAATAAAGCTTCTCACTGATCTCCCATGTCTGGGAGTGACAAGAATCTGACATCCTGACCCACTTCGACGTATACTTAACACTAGTATTTAATTTTAATTCTAATGTCCTGCTTAAAATTTAAAAATAAATAAATCAAACATAGTAAAAAAAGGTAAAATGTAAAAGTGAAACAAAAATGAAAAGAAATAGAGAAGACCACACAAAGCAGAGGATAAATATAGCGGGAAGGTAACTACCAGTGCGTAGTCAATGGCAATGGCTTATAGTTGCAGTGCCTCCGCTCATACTCTCTTCAACCTCAGGACCGCACGCCCGCCATTTCACCAACCCACCAAGCAACGACCTGCTTTTTTCTTATCTGAGACGAATCCACCCCCAATTCCACTCTCTCATGCTCACTTCGAATCTAGACGCCACATATTTTCCAAACCTATGATGCTCTCACCTCCCGGACGCAGATCCAATGTGACTACTCCACAGACTGTAATTCTCTTATTTTTGACCTCTGCTATTCTGAATTTGATTTTCCCCCATTTTCTGGGTAGGTTGGAGTTCGAAGAGCCGCTTCGGAATCTGATCCACTTGTTTCTGACGCCACGTATCAAGAGGAATTTTCCTGGTCTTCAGTGATTTTGCCGTATGTTTTAATCTGTGTTTCTGTTTAGTTTTGTATGTTAATGGGTAATTGGCTATCGGCTCTTCAATTTTCTCGGTTTCAGTTTTACTGCATTTTCATCAGCGAGTGTTGATGAACTAGTGAAGTGTTAGGGAATTGGTAAAGGCTCTAGCAAATGGGTAGTTGTCAGTCCAAAATTGGATCTTCATTGAAATAACTTGCTTCTTGTAAGTGCTTCTCTTTCAATTTTACTTCAGCAGTGTTCAAATTGAAGAAAGAAACATGCTGTTTGAGTCACCTTGTACTGTACTGCTGAAATGTTTGTTTGGTTCAGTCTGTAGTAGGTTGTCTGATAGATAGTTGATGAGAAATTGCCCACTTTGACTAATTCCTTGGAATTTTCAGGTTCTTGTTCCCGGCCTTGGGTGGTTTGTTATTTGGTTATGACATTGGTGCGACCTCTGGCGCTACCCTTTCGTTGCAGGTTCTTGTTTAGTTTATTGGTTGTTTTTTTGTTGAAGTTGATTGTATCTGTGTTGTGACTGCATTTTTCTTGTCTTCTTTTGTTTTATTCTCAATGTTCACTACCTCATCAAACCTCCGTATTACTATGATTATTTTGCAGTCTCCTGAGCTTAGTGGAACAACTTGGTTCGACCTTTCTTCTGTTCAGCTTGGTCTTGTGGTATGGTTCACATGCCATGCTCACAATAATTCTGCCTCCGTATAAGATGTGGTTTGTATAATCCAATTAGTAACATGTAGGTCAGTGGCTCCCTTTACGGGGCTCTTATTGGATCCCTGCTTGTCTACCCAATTGCTGACTTTCTTGGTACTTTCCCTGCTACATATTTCATGCCTTGAACTTCGAATCATTGTTGATGGATATTGCTGACTGAACCTATTTCATGGACTAAAGGGAGAAGAAGGGAGCTAATTACAGCTGCTGTACTATATCTGCTTGGAGGCGTGATCACTGCTTTTGCTCCTGGCCTTGGTGTTCTCTTTGTAGGACGGTTACTCTATGGTCTTGGCATAGGTTTGGTGAGTTTTTTTGGTCCTCCTGTTTTTATTCTACTTGGCTAACATAAGAGTGGATTACTTCAATATTTGTTCTACTATGACATCTAGAAGATAGATTTTTGAGTTCCTGTATCTATGTGGTTTGTTTCCTGTTCAATACCCATTTGTCTTCTCACCATTAGCCACATACTGACTAAATTAACAAATTGACTTACCTCCTTGAACACTTCCAACCCTAGTTGATCAATCAAGGCCATATCAGATATCTTCTCGCCTATTATAATCAAGGGGAAGTGCCTCAATCGATTCAGGACATGAATTTGGGTTTTCATGATCACCCCATCAGAAGAATTATGCTTTAGGCTTGAATTATGATCACTCTATCATGATCACTCAATCGATTCAGAAGGACATGAATTATGTTTATACCTAAGAACCACGACCTCCGGCTATTAGGCTTGATACCATATCTAGAGCCTTCAAATTCAAACTTCTAATCTAGCCTTTCCTTCTATATTGCTGCTACTTACCTTTGTTTACTCAATCATTATTCTAGTGATTACTAAACAGCTTTCAGTGATTTGGTTTAACAGGCCATGCATGGAGCTCCTCTCTATATTGCAGAGACATGTCCATCTCAGATTCGTGGGACTCTTATATCTTTGAAGGAGCTTTTCATAGTTCTAGGCATTCTGGTATTTTTCTGGTTTATTATATTACACTCCTAGATATTAGTTAGTTTGGTTGACTGGGTTAATTAGAAGTTGGAACATTATGCAGCTAGGGTATTTAGTGGGAAGCTTCCAGATTAGTGCAATTGGAGGGTGGCGTTACATGTATGGAATAAGCGCTCCCATTGCTCTATTGATGGGGATAGGTATGTTGAGCCTCCCGCCTTCTCCACGTTGGTTACTTCTCAGGGCAGTTCAAGGGAAAGGATCTTTAGAAGATCTCAAAGAGAAGGCCTTTCTTGCTCTGAGCAAGTTAAGGGGCCGGTCTCCAGGTGACAAGGTATCCGAGAAGCAAATAGAAGACACCCTTGTTTCGTTGAAGTCTGCCTATGCAGAAGAGGAATCTGAGGGAAGTTTCTTGGAGGTGTTTCAGGGTCCAAGTCTGAAGGCTTTCATCATTGGAGGAGGTTTGGTCCTTTTTCAGCAGGTATTTTTCCTTCTTTCTGATTATGTGGAGTGACAGTAAAGACTTGCAATAATATGATACTTTTAACCTAATTATGGCAGATAACTGGGCAACCAAGTGTTCTATATTATGCCGGTTCTATTCTTCAGGTACTTAATAGTTAAATACTTGCCTTTTCCTTAGTGAGATGGAAGATTTTATTTTTCATGCCAATCGCCTTTTTAATATTTTCCAATATCTGTTACTCAAGAGTGCTGGATTTGCTGCCGCTTCTGATGCTGCCAAAGTTTCAGTTGTAATTGGTTTGTTCAAGGTACATGCTTTATCTTCAACTCTAAGGGTGCTTTGCCTACCTTGTGCTTCTCTATCTGACGTGGGTTGAGTCGTTCTTGTAGTTCCTCATGACCTGGATTGCGGTCCTTAAAGTTGATGATCTTGGGAGAAGACCATTGCTTATTGTAGGTGTTGGTGGAATAGTATGTTCCCTATCACAGAGTATTTCCTCCCTTTCCATAATATTGCACCTTCATGTCAATAGGGTGATGCGTTGTTTTTATCCTTGTCTTAAATCTATTACAGGCTCTTTCCCTTGCTCTGCTGTCTGCTTATTACAAATTTCTTGGAGGGTTTCCCATTGTTGCTGTAGGAGCTCTACTTCTCTATGTTGGTTGCTACCAGGTGACTGTTTTGGCTTTTGGTTGTTGCTATTTGTAGCTTGATAATTTGGTTTATCTCCATGTTTAAAACCTATAGAGGATTCTTATCTTCTTCGGTTCATGGTATTACAGATATCATTTGGTCCTATCAGTTGGCTCATGGTGTCAGAGATATTCCCCATTTGCACAAGAGGAAGAGGGATTAGCCTTGCAGTTCTTACCAACTTTGGTTCAAACGCCATTGTAACCTTTGCATTCTCGCCACTGAAGGTGTGGAACAACACTTAATGGTTGCTTGTCAAACACTAGGGATAATAAAACTGTGCTACTTGTGCAGGAATTGCTTGGAGCAGATAACCTTTTCCTTCTGTTTGGGGGCATTGCTTTGCTATCACTTATCTTTGTGATATATATAGTCCCCGAGACTAAAGGGTTGAGCTTGGAAGAGATTGAATCCAAAATATTGAAGTGATTGCTTAAGTATGACTATGAGTTTGTGCTTATGTTGATGAAACTGAATAATGCACTGCTGTTGTAAGTAATGATCAATGTCTCTTTTAACCAGAAACTGTTTGTCTTTTAGAATATATATCCTTTCGGGTTGCTTAGAGCATGAAAATGGAGATATCCATGACAGTGCAGCAAAGCCTTGTACAAGATACTGTTGAAGGCCAAACATATATATCATTATATCTTGCAAGTTTCATTTTTCTCCACTGTAAGCGATCCCGTTATGATTTGAAAATTTTCATCCACAATTTTTCAATGTTGAGATTAAATATGTCTTTACTCGTCTATCCATCACTGGTCACACTTTCAATTATTCACCTTTCGTATTCATTCTTCTAAAATCCATTTTCCCCTCTTATTCACCCGATTAATACCAACTGTTGTTGCTTTCAGATATAAAATAGTATTGTCTCACTTATGTTATTGAGATCTGCAAACATGTTTGTAGCTGCATTCTGTGCTGAAGTCCATGAATCATTCATTATCTTACTAAGTTTCACAGAGGTTCAAGCACCCAAGTGCATCAAAATTTATATTAGTAGCAACAACTTCACAGGCTGATACAAAAAGCTGATACAAGTGAAGAAAATAATCTTCCTATGCTATTTTTTTTTTCTGCATAGCCCCTTCGGTTCTTCTCTCAGTTAGTATTGGTTTTCCGTCCTTCATTTTCCTTCTCAACAGCTGCATCGCAAAAGCTCAATCATATAAGAAACATATCATACTAATCAGAAGAAAATTTATGAGCTCACCTTCATGAGCATTCTGAGAGACTTCATCTGGAGTCGGGGAGTTGATGACAGAAGTTAGGAGCAAAGAACTCACAGCTCCCCTCACCTTCCCTACGACGCCAACAACATTGCTCCCAGTAGTGGAAGCGACAGCAGCAGCAGCGCCAACGACATTGCTCCCAGTAGTGGTAGCAGCAGAAGCAACAGCAGCGGCCGCGCCCACTACGTTGCTACCAACGACGCCAACGACATTGGTCCCGGTAGTAGCAACAGAAGAAACGGTATCGACAACATTATTACCAAGAGCAGTAGGAGACGGTTCAATATTAACATTAATAGTAGCGGGGGAGCTAGTGCCCCTGGGACTCATCGCCTGGACTATCATCTGAGACAGCGCTTTCTCGTCGTCCCCTGGCTCCAACTTGTGCATTATGTACTCTTTCACAGAAACGCCTTTGTCGGACACTTGATCCTCAGCTGTAGTAGGAGCTAGGACAGTCGTCAGGTCTGGCGCTAGCTTCACACAGATTGCTGCGGCCTGGTCCTCGGATACCAGAACTTCTCCTGGTTGATCCTTAATTTCCTCAGGAACTAGTAAAACATAAACAAGACAAGAATCAATTTGTGAAATCAAAAGGAAAACTTTAGAAAATTACTCTGTTTTTTCACTTTTTTCATAAACTCGCCTTGTTCTTTGTTTCTTCGCAGATTATTACTCCAAAGTTTTGAAAACTCTCAAATTCTGAATTCCGTGACTTTATCTATTATGTTTGACAGAGCATACGTTATAATAATGACGAAAATACCCTTCTAAAACCCTTACACTTACACGTGATTTCAAAAGGAAGGATATTTCTGATTTTTCATCTACAAAAGTCACGGATTTTTGTTGAAAATTTGAGAACTTTGAGGTGATAAAAAAAAAGTGAAAGAACATAATAGTTTTCTAAATAAATCAAATGGGTCTTCTGTTTTGGGATTGGGTGATTACTTGGGGGTACGACGAGGTTGTCGGGGTCGTCGTCAAAAGGGTCGTCAATGTCGTCCAAGCTGACGCCCCAGGAGGGGGTGAAGTTGGGGTCAAGAGAAGTTGACCTCTGGACGCTGCTAAGGGTGCGGCGCCACCTCTCGGCCTTCTCCTTGACTCTGGCGAGAACAGAGGGCGATGCCCTGAGCTGAGTGATGCTGTTCTCTTCCGGGTCGAAGTCCCTGCCGAGGATCACCGGCTTGTTGCTGGAAGTGGCCGTTATGGTCGGAGTTGACCCCGACGCCGACGTGCCCTTTGTCATCGAAGGCCATCTCGCATACACTTGCTCCCCTCCTCCTGAATTCACGTTTTATATATAGATGCACATAACCTTGTCAATACCATGTTAAAATGCTGTACCCAATGTCGAAGACAGTACCTCGGAGGAGTTGCTCAACGGTGGCCATGGCCATGGTGGGGGCTCTGGGAGTGAAGCTGGCGAATCTGGAAATGGCTGAAGCTTTAGGGATCGGATTCTCTTCGCTGAACCGTGCGGCGGCGGCGACAGGCGGAGCGTTTGGACTCTCGTCGGCATAATTTCTGCGCAGTTGAGCCATGTCTTGTTTTGCGATTAAATTGAATTTTAACACCACAACACCGTCACAGAGAATCAATCATAAGACTGAAATGGGCCGTTTGTGTCTATCATGAATCTCTCTGCGCGTGTGTAGCTTTGTTTTTCGACAAAACAATCAAAGAGCACCATAGGAAATCGAAGAAAATGGCAACCTTACCTTTTGCTTAACCCTTAATCGGACCATTGTTTGCGGAGCTTTCTCTCGTAGCTTTGGTCTCTAATTTTACACGTGGCGTGCCTTTAACTAATTACTAATTAAAATTTTAAGGCAAATTATAAATAGCATGATACTTGTTGTCAGAAGATGTTATAGTGAGTTGATCGACTCCTGAAGGGGTCGACCGTATAATATGCTATTGCTGACCCTCATGTTAGGCCCAGGTCCTAAAGTACGCTTGGGCTTGATCGAATCCAGGCCCATATTGATTTATCGGTAAATCAGATTCAGAGAATTTACGGAAATGTTGCCTTGAATGTCTCGCCCAACAGAGATGAACTGAACTGGGACGACCCGACCCGTTGTAGTAGAGAGAGAGCAGAGCAACAAAACCTATCCATCAGAAGCAAAAAAAAGTGTCTCTCGGGAGCAGGGACGAGTCTAATCTATCCACCAAATCTCCTTTCTCAGTCTCTTGCTCCTCTCTCTCGCATCCTTCTCCTTCTCTCTGGCTCTGACTCTGACTCTGACTCGGTCTTCAGGAAAATGCACCCCCTTGCGCTTTCGACTCGCACGCCGACGCCAATCGGGCTAGCCCAGCCGCTGCCGTCCCGCCGCCGCTCCTCCTTGACTTCTTCCGCCAAATCATTTCCGGTGGTTTCCTCCGCCGCTCCAATATGCAACTCCTTACCCTCTCAGTCTTCAACCTCATCATCGCAAAATCCTAAACCCAAGCTAATTTCGTTCAGAACCCTCTCCAAAACCCTAGCCTTTTCGTCTGCTTCCGTGGCGGCTGCGGCCATCATCTTCAACGTCTCCCCTCTTGCCTCGCTTTTCCACGGGGGCGGCGGTCCTGGAGATTTCGGCGGTAATGGTGGTTTCGGCGTGGGAGGAGGAGGCGGCGGAGGCTTCTGGAGGCGATTGTTCTCTCCGTCTTATGCTATTGCTGACGAGAGCCAGTCGGAAGATTACTATGACCCCCACGGTCTGCCTGGCAACGCCACGGTTCAACTCAACAAGCTCAATGGCTATAAAAGGTATAAAATCTCTGAGATCGTCTTCTTCGATAGGAAGAAAAAAACTACAGTTGGAAATGACGACTCCTTCTTCGAGATGGTGTCTCTCAAGGCTGGCAGTGTCTACACTAAGTCTCAGCTCCAGAGCGAGCTTGAAACCCTTGAGACTTGCGGAATGTTCGAGAAGGTAGATATGGAGGGGAAGGCCAACCCAGATGGGACCATGACGGTCAGAATCCTGTACGATGAGAGTACATGGCAAGCTGCCGCTCAATTCAAGTGTATTAACGTTGGCATGATGAAGCAGTCTAAGCAGCTCTCCATGGATCCAGACATGACTGAGAAGGAGAAGTTCGAATTGTACAAGTCCCAAGAGAAGGAGTACAAGAGGAGAATGCAGAGGGCTAGGCGCTGTCTGTTCCCTGAATCTGCCTCCCAGGATATTGTTGACATGTTGAAGTCAGAGGGGAAGGTCAGCGCCAGGACATTACAGACTATAAGAGATACAGTCCAGGAGTGGTATGCCAACCAAGGATATGCCTGTGCCCAGGTTGTCAATTTTGGAAATTTGAATACAGATGAAGTGGTCTGTGAGGTGGTGGAAGGAGACATTACTCGTGTTGATATACAGTTTCAAGACAAGCTTGGCAATGTGGTTGAGGGAAACACTCACCCTGATATTGTCAGGAGAGAAATGCCTTATATGGTATGCTCGCGATATGTTTTATTTCTTTGAGTAATTTACTGCATATAAATATATGATCACAATTTTTTTGTGGGGATATAGTCATAACATGTTTAGTTCTGTAAATGACCCTTCTTTACTTGTATGGTGGGGAGAAATTACTACTAGATAGGACTATAAATCTTAAGGTTAGACTGGAATTTTGGGTTCTATGTCTTCAGAGTAGTAAAATCAATGTCATAACTTTTCTCTGCTCCATAGAAGTCTGCATTTGGACGCTTTGAAAGACTTGGATCCATAGAATTGTAATATTGCTTGGTTCTGGAAATTCAATTCTGGTGTCTACAGTCTATTAATTTTATATGTAAAGTTTCATAGCTGTGGTGAATACTTTTAGTTGATTGTTTATTTACCGGGGGATTTTTGGATTTCAGATGACAAGAGGGAAACCTTTTAACATTAAAGCAGGGAGAGAAGCTCTGAGGAACATAAATTCCTTAGGTTTATTTTCAAACATTGAAGTCAACCCTCGGCCTGATGAGGACAATGAAGGAGGGATTATTGTTGAGTTCAAACTTAAAGAACTAGACCAAAAGTCGGCTGAAATCAGCACAGAGTGGAGTATTGTTCCTGGGCGGGGAGGACGTCCTACTCTGGTATAGATTCTCCTTTCTTTCTTTGTGAAAATATGATTCATTACTGGCTGCAGAGTCGAAAAGTTGATTCAATGGTATATCATTGTATTTGTTCTGTGTAGGCTGGAGTTATACCTGGTGGAACTGTTTCATTTGAGCATAGGAATATTGGCGGTCTCAATAGATCCATTCTTGGCTCAGTGACAACTAGCAACTTCTTTGATTCACCTGTGAGTTGACTTGAATCAATATGCTACTTTTAATTATTTATTTAGATCTTTGATGGAATGCTCACAATAACATCACTCCATAGGATGATCTTGCTTTTAAGCTGGATTATGTCCATCCATATTTGGATGGTGTGACGAGTCGTCGAAACCGTACTTTCCGTGCAAGCTGTTTTAATAGTCGGAAGCTAAGTCCAGTTTTTACTGGAGGGCCAGGAGTAGATGAAGTCCCTCCTATATGGGTCGATCGTACTGGTGTCAAAGCTAATATCACAGAGGTAAATTGCAGTAATCCTTGTATTGTTAGGGTTTAATTTAATTACTACCTTGGATGTACTATGTAATGTTGTTTCTCTTCCAATTTTGATGGAATTGTGGCTGGCAGAATTTAACCCGTCAGAGCAAATTTACATATGGTCTTGTGATGGAAGAGATAACAACACGTGATGAGAGCAGTAACGTTTCTCCAAACGGTCAAAGGGTGTTGCCAAATGGAGGAATTAGTGCAGATGGACCTCCAACAACCCTTAGTGGTACTGGCATTGATCGAATGACATTTGCACAAGTGAATATAACACGAGACAACACCACGTTCGTAAATGGAGCCATAGTTGGTGAGAGGGATGTGTTTCAGGTAAGCTAGTCTACTATCATATGTGAGTAAATTATCATTGAAATGTCTTGCTTTCAATCATGTGCCATTGGTACATAGCATCTCTTGTTAACTGAATACTTGGATGATATATGCAACTGGTTAAGCCGCCCTCTGACAATAAAACTCCATACTAGCATTCTTCTCAATAATGAGAAGAGGGGATAAAGGGATAACAGCCTAATACTTTTATATTGCCTTGGCAAAAATATTAGTTATTCCAAATTGTACCTGCCTTAGTTTTCAATTTTTTATATCTGTATTCCACCATGCATTTTTGGACTTTCAAGGATGCAAACTTGTCATACTTAATTGATACTTTTTTTCTGGGTCTCTGCACAACCCAAAGATATGCAAGTGTTATGGGTAAGTCCTACTGAAAGTAATTCACAATGGAAATGGAAGTTTCTTTCTTCCACTTACTGCAACATAAGAGGTCTATTTTTTTGGTTGTGCTGTAACAAATATTGTTTTGCAGATCTGAGTGGAAAGTTCTAGTTCATTAAAGATTCCAATCTATCTTTTAATGGACAGAGTTCTGCTTCTCCTATTTTTGCAGCCTGAATTATATAAAATAGTAGAGGATTTATCAGGAGTAAATTTCAAGTGTAAAGTTATAGTGATTTTTCTTGGTAGTGAATTTCTCAAGTTAGCATGTTTAACGTGAAAGGCGAACTGGAAGTTAATTGCATAGTAGTATCTGTTAATGTGATATAAAGAACTAGAGATTTTTATTGGCCTCGAGTTTGAAACAAAAAAACATACTCCGTCCATTGAATATCTTGCTTTAATGTGCTTAAAAATTCTCTAGATTCTTAAGGGGATAGCACCTAGCAAACATATATATAAGCAGTTGTATTCTCTTGGTTTATGCTAGTCTTTTACCTCAAGACCTTTGTTTTGTACTCAAAAGTTGCTTCAAGTGTAAAGAAGCTGAATATCTCCAAATTTTTAAATATACGTCTCTTTTTCCTTCCAGTCTGTGACTCTATGCAGCTATGTATCTAATATATACTTACGTGAAATCTTCTGGCATGCAAAATGTAGCTTGATCAAGGGCTTGGGATTGGCAGCAAGAACCCATTCTTTAACCGCCACCAGCTGACAATGACCCGATTCTATCAAGTGGGAAAAGCAGCTGAAGATTCTCCACCACCTGTGCTAGTTTTTCATGGCCATTATGGTGGCTGTGTAGGAGACCTTCCTAGTTATGATGCTTTCACCCTAGGCGGGCCCTACTCTGTGAGGGGTTACAACATGGGCGAGTTAGGTGCTGCCAGAAACATTCTTGAGGTAAAACTTGTAAAGATCTTGAGAGGAATTACTGTATCTATGAATACTAATAATTGTTAATAACGACCACTAATTTCAAGTGTTATGTGTGCAGCTTGCAGCAGAGCTACGGATCCCAGTGCGAAAAACACATGCTTATGCTTTTGTAGAACATGGCACTGATCTTGGAAGTTCAAAGGATGTTAAGGGGAACCCAACCGAGGTCTACAGGAGAATGGGTCAGGGTTCATCTTATGGTGTTGGTGTGAAGCTTGGTCTAGTGCGAGCTGAGTACGCTGTTGATCATAATTCTGGTACTGGCTCGGTGTTCCTCCGGTTTGGAGAGAGATTTTAAGTTGCTGATGAGATTAGTAGTTTTGGTTAGTGCATTAAGCACCTAAATTAGAGCTCTTCCCGGCGCTGCAAGGCTTCTCTTTCGATTTCTTTGAACTATGAGTTTCTTCGTTGCTAGTCTTCTTATATTGATGTATGTGAAATTCTATGATATACTAGTTATTTACATCTCAACAATCTAGCTTTGGTGGCTGAATTTGATGAACCTATAATACAGAATTTTTGAATCATTGTTTAAAGTTCTTTTTGCTGGAGCTGTTCTATTTCACAGTTTGTAATTCGCATCTCCATATCTGAATGGGTCTTTCTAGCACTGGATGTGGAACAAAGTTAGACGACTGTGGGTAAAGAGAGCAAAATGGTAGGGAGGGAGCAAATAGATCGGCTGTGAGGGCGAAACTGAAACCAGCTGGACTCCTGATTTGCAACTCCAACTCTGATATACACGGTGAAATTTGGGTATCGAGCGGAAATGGGTGATAGGGTTGGCTCGATGGAAGGCAGCCTCGAGGGGTCTATTTGTAGTTGGTGGATCAGGCTTTGGAGGCTTCAAGCCCCGCCTAAGGCCTGAGTTTTCCTTACGCGCTTCTTTCATGGTTATCTTGTATGTGGGAACGGGGTTGGCTAAGAGAGGTATCCTTGGGGCCAAGGTGTGTGGGAGATGTGCTTGGAATAATGAGACTATTGCTCATGCGTTCTTTGAGTGTAGGTCAGCAATCGCAGCGTGAAACGCTTCCCCCTTTGGTGTCCGGGTTGACTCTATCAGGTCCTTATCCTGCTCTGATGTTTTATTATTTATAGTAGAGAGGCTATCCGATGAGGACCTTGCAGCCTGGGCTATGACCGCCTATATGATCTGGAGTGATAGGAATCGGGTTCTTCATGGGGAGCTTGAGAGGGACCCTGATCAGTAGCGGCTGCTTGCCAGGGCTAGATTGAGGAGTTTCATTCCTATGTCGCCAATGATAGGCGGGGTCAAGTGGGTTGCCAGGCCCGAAGTCCGACCTTGTGTTGGATTGCTCCTTCTTGTGGAATTTTAAAGCTGAATGTGGATGTCGGGGTTCGTCCAGAAGGGATTGGCTTGGGTATGGTGGTTAGGAATCACCTAGAAGAGGTCATTGGAGCGAAGACCTGTTTTCTCCCCTCATCTTGCTGAGTGCTTGGTTTTGAGAGAATGCCTTGAATAGTGTGTTGCGAAAGGATGACAAGTCTTGGAGGTGGAACAGATGCCTCGAATGTTGTTTCGGTTGTTCGTGACCGGTTATTTGAGGCCATGGAAGGGCCTGTTGTTGAGGAAATTTGGTCTTCTTAAGATATCTTAGGAGATGTGATGATTCATTACGTGCTTCGGTGTTGTAATGAGGTAACCCATAAGGGGTCCTATTATCCATCACTCTATTGCTTGTTCAGTAAATCGTGATATTTCCTCTTAATGAATATAGTTGTTCCTTTAAAAAAAAACTCGAACTCCGACATACTAGGTTTCGATTTTTTTGTCCACCCCTATTATGGTCAACATTAGAGGGGTCTTCATCAACCCGGCCCGCTCAGCGACTCCTGGTCAAGTTAATCCAATCACTGTCAGGCTCAGGTATTTACTATTTATAAGACAAAAATCAAATTTTGTTGTGTCGTGTTTAGGCTTTTAATGTTGGCTCCAAAGTCCTTTCGTCTCAAGGGCATTACATGCCGTGGTATCCACCAGAAAATACGCATCATATACCGTTCATTTCAATCATCGCCGGAGGCATATGCTGAGCTCATCCAAATATACGCTCAAGATCGGGCCTTGCGGTCCGGCAGAGTACTTCACGCTCATCTGGTTGTCAGCGGACTGACCAATTTGACCCTTCTAGCTACCAAGCTCATTGCCTTCTACTCCGAGTGTGGGAAAATATGTTATGCTCACAAGGTGTTCGACAAAATTCCTGTGAGAAATATCCGTGGTTGGATCACTTTGATTGGAGTCTATGCTCGATTGGGATACTACCAAGAGGTTTTGAGCGTCTTCTCTGACATGCAAAGAAAAGGCCTGAGACCCAACATATTTGTTCTCCCAAGTGTTCTTAAAGCTTGTGGACACCTCTTCAATAGACAAACTGGAGAGAAGATACACTGTATGGTCCTTAAATGTTCATTTGAACATGATGCTTTCATCAACAGCTCTTTGATTGATATGTATTCGAAATGTGGACGAGTTGAAGAAGCTCGCCTGGTGTTTGACGAGATGGCAGAGAAAAATGTTGTGGCCTTGAATGCCTTGGTTTCAGGCTATTCTCAACATGGGTTTGCTTCAGAAGCATTGAGTCTTGTTGAGAGAGTGGACTTGAAGCCTAATGTAGTCACTTGGAATTCTTTAATTGCAGGGTTTTCACAGAAGGGTGATGAAGTTACAGTCTCCAAGCTCTTGAAATCAATGCGTCTGAATGGAGTTGAACCTGATGTAGTGTCGTGGAATTCTATCATATCTGGGTTTGTGAAGAACTTTGATAATGACAAGGCATTCGATGCTTTTACAGAGATGCTGAGTCATGGGGTGTACCCAAGTTCGGCTACAATCAGCTGCCTCTTGTCTGGCTGTGCAAATGTAGCGGATGTGAAGCGTGGGATGGAGCTTCATGGGTATGCAATTGTAGCAGGAGTTGAGGGTGATATCTTTGTTAGAAGTGCTCTTGTTGACATGTATGCTAAATGTGGCTTCATCTCTGAAGCAAGGACATTGTTTCATATGATGCCTGAAAAGAACACCGTGACTTGGAACTCAATGATTTTTGGTTATGCAAATCATGGGTATTGCAAAGAAGCAGTAGAGCTTTTCAATGAGCTGAAAGATTCAGAGAAAGAGAAGGTTAATCACCTCACTTTCACTGCAGTGCTCACTGCTTGTAGTCATGCAGGGATGATAGAACTTGGACAAGACCTATTCTCCTTGATGCAAGAAAAGTACAAGATAAAGCCAAGATTGGAGCATTACACATGCATGGTGGATCTTCTCGGGCGAGCAGGGAAGATCAATGAGGCTTATGATATGATCAAGAGTATGCCTGTGGAGCCTGATTTGTTTGTGTGGGGAGCTTTATTAGGGGCATGTAAGACTCATGGGAATGTAGATATTGCTGAAATGGCTGCAAAGCATTTGTCAAAGCTTGAGGCAGGAAGTGCAGGGAGCGGTCTGCTGTCAAATTTATATGCTGAAACTGGTAATTGGGAAAATGCTGCCAGGTTAAAGAATATGATGAAGAGAAGAAGATTGACAAAACTTCCAGGCTGCAGTTGGATAGAGGTTTCCTAATATATAGAATGCATCCTGTAAACAAGATCTAAGCGATTGCCAAATATTGCTGATCCTCAGTAGAGTTGCTGTGAGATCACTTATTGGCATTTCTGGGTTGTTTATGCTTTTGCATTAGATTTGTTGGAGTTATTAAGCAACTTAGTTACTGAGTTCTCTAAGTATAATCTCTTTCAGGAATAAACCATTTCTTTTCAGCTGCTTATGCTTTTAAAATTGTTTATGGTGGAACTTTGGGAGAACTGAAACCAAAGTTGAGCTTCCTTATCAAAAAATTCAAGTTTTTGTGGACTCTCTCATTATTTTATTTTTATTTGTGGGAGATGCTATGTCCTTATCACCCTACACCCAATAGCCTAAGATGAAGAGATAAGGTAGGGGAATAAATTAATCATAAAAGCCAGTTTGAATTGGTGAGGATACAAATAAAGAGATGGATTGGACCACATCCTTTCTTTTCCCACAATATATACTTAACTATGAAGTTTTATATACATATATTTGCATAGAAGCTCCAAGGCCAACATAAAAAATAAACTACCCGCAAGTTGCAAGGTTTTTTTGTTTGCTTTTGTTCTGATTCATCTGCTCTTCTCAGCTCTCTTTGAGCCTTATCTTGACATATTACTAAATAAGAGCTGCTTAGTTTACAAACCATTTTGTGGGTGTTTCTTCATGATACCAAATCAGAAAGAAACAGCTATTTCGATAAACTCAAACTTACTTGGATTAAATATAGTACTTCAACTCTGTGAGATGCAGCAAAAGATAAGTCTCCTACAAGTTCTGGTTGGCTTGACGGTTCTAAACTAAGTTGTACCGATAGAAAAGTAGCTTAACATAATCTATTAAAGGACAAATTACATTTCACTACCTTGGAATTTATACTATTATCAATTTATTACCATGTACTTTAAGCTGTGTATCAATTCACCCTGATAAACTTTGTTTTTGTTTCAAATTACTCTAATTTGAGGTTTTATGACGAAAATACCCCTTATATATGAGTAAAAATAAAAACAGAATAGTTTTGTTAATTTAAATTTTCTAATTTTCAGAATTTTCTCAAGTTTTATTTATTTATTTTAGGGGTATTTTTGTCATTAAATCTCAAATTACGAAAAAAACAAAGTTGATTGGGGTGAACTGATACGATTTATAGTACATAATAATGAATTAATGATAATCCAAAATACAAGATAGTGAAATATAATTTTTTTTTTATTAAGTGAAGTTTCTTGAACTTTTAACTAAATCATAGAAATAAAACTGAAATGTCATACAAGCAGTCAGGCACTTGACAGAAAATCACAACCCATTCATATTAATAAAAACAGTAATTTTTGTAAGGAATGTGCCCATCATGGCAATAGATGACATCTCCAGATTCACCTTACAGCAAAATTACCAACACTACATCTCTAACTCTGCAAGATCAACATCAACCTAAACATTATTCCTGACTTGAGCAAAGCCAAACAAGTAATGAAATTATGCAAGACTCATTGTTCAATCAACCTATTCACATAGTGGAAATTCACCAGAATCAATGGCCATGCTTGTAGATGTCCAAGGGGCCGTCCTACCTGCATAACTGCCTTTCACTATATTCTCCATATAAAGGATTTCCAGATTTTTCAAGAATCAAATCAACATAGCCCACATGAAGTATATCGAGTGGATATCATTTTCAACATAATAAAGTAGTAGGCCCTACATGCATGCAAGACAATGAGTAAAAATGGAACTAAATGCGGAAACTAGAGACAATTAATAAATCTTCAAGTTAGAGGGGGACAAGTAATCTTTAAAGGGATGAGATTAGGGAAAAGGTAGTAGAAGGCATATCCGCTATACAGTGCCCATCATAGCACTAGGACTACAGACCACTTCTGCTTATCGACTTTTGCTTTGTTGCTGAAAAAGAAGGTTTAAAGATATCAATACTAATACATGAGATGAATAACATTTATCAAATATCAGTCATGAAAACAAATTAAGAGTGTACTTGCTGTCATCTACAAGTAATGAGCCAAGAAACTCCTGCAGCTATCAATAATTATAGAAAAGATATACTGAGAAAATTTCAACCCCCATATATTTTCCTGCAAACATCTCCTGTATTAATCAACACCCCAATTACGAACGAGCTACTTCCAGGAATAAAGATTTTGCCTGCTTGCTCAAACTTCAGAATCTACAGAAAAGCAACATGAAATAGGTAATTTTTATTCTGATGAAGCTAATTGTTAACTCAAAAACACAAGTATACAATCAGCTAGCGGTGACCATGAATAACCTCTGAACTCACAAAGGGATCATTTTATTTATAAGGAGATGCTAAAGATGAATCATCGTAAAAGAAGGAAAATGTGCAGGATCTTTAATTGGGCTTGGTAGAAACAATGCATGTCTAAATATGGAAAGAAGAAACTAGCAGGCAATCTATCATAATTATGTGAAATAAATAATTTAGCATGATAATCTCAAATTCAACATTAATACATTAACCATGTTGAAACAGTCATCAGAGAGCATTAAACCTTATCATCAGAACATCACAAACAAGAGTGCTTGATTAAGTAATTATTTCTACAGAAACCTCGAGATATTGGCAAAGTAAATCTTATAAATAGTAGACTGAACTGGTCAAGTTACAAGTATATAGATATTAGATGCATCAACATGCTAGATTCAGCATGGAGAGAAAGTAGATGACAGATGGAAGTTCTCATCAATTACAAAAGTACTTATCTATCAAGACATTAATCTCACATAAAAAGGCAATAGTCAACATCAAATAGCCCATTATGCAGTTCTAGATTGTAATCATCAAATTTTCGTTCCTAAAACAATAGCTTCTTTCAAAAACAGGAACTTTGAATTGCTTGATTCAGCCAATAACTTCCTCTTGCACTCACAACTTATTGGAAACATATCCACACTATAATATTAATCTTTATCCACTTTCTAAAACCTAAGACAAGTAAATTATATACCATCATATGAAAGGCGGAGTTCTTCTCAAGGAAAGAGAATTGACACATACAACAAAATACAAGGATTTCTAGTTTTATAAAATCCAGTTCAACCCATCAGAAGGATGGTTTATGTTGTGATACACCAGAGACTCCATGCAAATAAAAAGCATAACTAAAAGTTTAGGCCATGATTCAAACATTCAGTTTCATTGAATTGAACTTGAGAAGGCAACAAGTATAATACTATCAAATAGGTAACAGTTAGGCAAAAATGGTAATGAAAAAAACATTTTTTTCCAAAAAAAAACTCACCAGTCACCTCTTACTCAGGTGTCAGTGTAATTGTGATCAAATTCATTTATCATTAGGAGGAACATGTTGTTGATATGACATATAAGATCCATAGTTATTTCCTGGCCAATCTCTCTGCTGCATCATGCTAAATGGATGTGAATTGAATCCATGATAAACTCCGGCGCCACCAGGACCACCTGCCGGCATCCCAGTATGACCGTGGCCGTGGGAAACCCCAAGAACAGGCATTTGCACCATCTGTTGCCCATATGGCATCGGGATTGGCACCGGAAAATCCCCATTTCCACTTCCATGGGCCCCAGCGGACTCGTGCAGGCTCTGAGGAACAGGCGTGGAGGCGAAGAGCTGGTCCGACGAGGACGGACCCTCGTTTGACAGGCCCTGCATCCTCTTGAGGTAAAGCCGGTACTTTTGGAGGTGACTGGCGACGTTCTCTCTGGTCAGTCCCTCGACGTTCATCAATTGCATAATCGTCTTGGGTACGGCGTTCTTGATGCCCAAGTGCGCCACCACATCGACGAACCGCTTGTGCAGCTGCGGAGTCCAGACGAGCCGCGGCCGCTTCAGGGTCCGGGCCGACGGATCGTCAGTCGAATTCTCAGTCCTCAGAGCCGAATCGGCCTCCTCCGTGCCATCTAATTTCCTCAATTTCCTCGAATCGGATCCCGACCCGTCCCGATCAGTCTCGTCCTCCTCCACCACCATCGGCTCCCTGTCCCGGCTGTTGTTGTCGTCCAACGACTTGAAGTTGCTGACACGGAGATTGGAGAAACTGTCCTTTATGAAGGCACGAATAACGTCGAGGAGTGTCCGGTGGGGCTCCGACGAGATGTTTAAGGCAAGGCGAGCTCCTTCAGGACCAAAGTCAAATATAAGGGAGTGAGGTCGGTTGATCTCGGTAAGTCTGCCTCCTACTCATACACATGGTCATCGTTGCTGACAATGGCGTGGTCGGAGTTAGTCATCTTCACTTCACTAAGAGCCCGTTCATCTCCGG
>JAYMTN010000187.1:0-20070 GCA_036897425.1 Erodium trifolium
TTGCTGGGTTGATGTGGATTGGTAAGAAGGATGGGCAATTTTCCATTCGACATGTATGCCAAGATGCCGATGGATTGAAGAGTTATGGTTGGACACATCATAACGGTCGTGATTTTGGGCATCAAGTGCTTGTTGATCAAGGCATGACCTTAGAAACAAGCTTCTTGAAGTCAAAAGGCGATGGGAGTGGATATGGAGGAGATTGGGCTGTTCGGATTGATGTTCAAGGCACCAAGTAAACAGCCTTACCTTATATATCATTTTTCTTTCTCAGCAACGTGTAATGTTTCAACCATGGTAAGTAGTGGGTTATACCTTGAAAATGGACAATTTTAAAATATATTCCTAGATAAGAAATTAGATAGTGAACACAATTAAAAATTAGAAAAAATGCGATTGTGCATTATGGAAGATCTTGCCTTAGATCAGCTATACAAATATTCTAATCTAAACATAGTAATATGGCCCTGTTTTTTTTGCTAACTACTTAATGTTTCCATATGCACTGACTTTAGCTCAGAACTCCAGTATGCTATAGCTATATGTGCTGTTGGCTTGACTATCATTTTCTATATCCTTACTTGTGCTGATGCTTGCTTAAAAATTTGGATAAAAACTAGGATTGCATTTCTGTATGAGAATCCTATGGCTTATCATGGAACGACATAATCTTTGACCTACATATATCACAAAGGAAAATTTTCAGTTTCACGGTTAAAAAATTATCACCAAATGTATAAATGAGAATTCCATTTCTTATGTATTATTGAAAACAAGTTAATTGATCTGGTGTTCATCCAGTAAGGACTGAGCAATAAATATTGTATTGGGGTGTGTGTATAGTCCCTAAGATAGCGTTATTCCCTAAGCTCATCTATAAGCTCTAAGTTGATTCAAATTTTCAGTGAAATCATTTGGCTTTAAGAGATAATGATAATTTCTTCTATCCATGTCGTATATCTTTGCCTCAAAGTCAAATTCTATTAATGCCCAATCCTTCATATTTGAATGATATTGATTACTGTTACCCATTCATTTGGTCTAGGGAAAATGAAGAAATGTGGAGCAGTACACATCTTTTCTTCTATTTGGCTGATGAAGATGGAAACACTCTAAATATAGGTAGAGATACCTTGGACATTCATGAGAATTCACTCCTGGCAACAGGTTCACGGATGGATGTTGGAGGCTGGCAATTGCATTTGGCCACAGAGGTAATAATAGTATAGCAGTGTCCTTGTAAAGAACATAATACTTTGTAGATGGTCTTGTTATGTAAAACGCGTCAAGCTGTAAAAAGAGCTGGTGACCATATTTTAACTTTCTCAAGGAATTATTTTCTCTTGTCGTAGTTATGTGTTAAATTACTTGAAAACTATAGCTGAAGTTGGTGGCTTTCGCCACCAAATTATATTAGGACTTCAGTGTGTAGCCTTCATTTAATAAATAGCTCAACTTGTACACGGGATCGAGAGAGAAAGAGTTCTGTTCATTAACCCTATCTTGTAGATGTCACCATGATTTGTTTGCTTACATTTTCTTTGACCTGTTTTCCAGGATGACCTGGGAGTCCATTATTCTGGCTTCAGGACACCTCATACTCACAATTTATCTGATCTCGTTGAGGAAACTCTTAGAACTCAAGTATGTTAGTCTCTGGCATATATCTTGTCTGTTAGTTGTCTCCATTTGATAGTTGACATTGTTTTTCTCTATTGATGAAAGAAACCACCTATGAAAGGGGGTTTTTTGGCATGGACCCCTACCCATATTTGTTCCAAGTTACACAACAGGGGTAACTATCCCCTTCCCCTAATCCCCACCTGCCTCCAACAGGGTCTAGATTAAGTGTGAACTTTTAATTTCTTTTGTAGTTTGTGCCTTGATGTCTTTTTTTTTTTGCTTTCTTTCTGTCACTAGGCAATGAAGTATGGTCGACTGCAGCTACCTGATACATCTGAAGAGTCCTCTAACATTTTAATTTTCCAGGTAATGTTTTGTTTCTAAACTATCCTAATCAATCTGTGAAATTTTTGTTATATGTTATAAATTATAATAGCTCACACCACTCTTCCTTGGTTGTCCGCTCCCACACAGATTTCGGCTAAGATTCCTTTCAAAACAGATATTGCTTTTGTATCCGGATCTGAAACCCAAAGTGCAATAGAAGAACGTCTCAGCAGCCTTACAGGTTATTGCTCTTTTATTCATTCATTCTTTATAATGAATTATGTCTGAAAATTATATTTATAAATATGAATCTTAGGTAGCGAAAAGCAATAGATTCTAAAAGAAAATTCTCTTAAATAGAATAAATTGTCTAAAAACAAGTATATTAGCTGAAGTTGAAGATTCTACAAAGCTGATTAGTATGTAAAAGTTGGGTCTTAATTCAGTCTCTTATTGACAGCTGAAATTAATATTTTTGTTTGGCATTTTCATAATGTTTACTTTGACGCGATGCATGGCTCTATTCTTGATCTGCCTGAGTTTGGTCATGTATAAGGTTATTGGAAAAAAATAAAGCATTTTCTATACCAATGATTATATGCTCTGTTCGGTCATGGTAATGTATTTTTCCCCATTCCTTTGCATACAAATAACAACATACAAGCTTATTAAACATGTAATGTTTTTTTGTCTTTATAAAAATATCTCAAATTTGTGCCATTCAAAATTTTGTGTTCTGTAAGATGATCATTTTTATTTATGTCTCTTTACACGAAAACTTCTCTGTTACACCATCTTAACCTATTTAGTTGAACTGCGTAATTATAGGTTCCTCGCTCACTGACCAGTTAAAACAGAAACAAGGAGAGTTTGACACAAAATTCGAGAAGTGCTTCAATCCTGCAGACAAGGTATCATCTACGTATATCAGAATGTGACTTGATGTGTCAGTAGGCATCAGACTCATTCCAGTCATCATTACCTGTTATTTTTCAGCAACTTTGTATACTGATGACATAAATATTAGTTTTGTCTGGAAAAAGTATTTCTGATAGCCAGTGTTTTATTGTTTCAGCTTGAGCCTGAGTTCATGATTGTGGGAAAGGGTGCTATTAGTAACTTGTTGGGTGGCATAGGCTACTTCTATGGGCAGTCAAAAATTTCATTACCAAAGGACTCTGAAGTAAGTTATTTGTGCTTTTTTTGTGAATCTTTATGAAAACTAAAATTTGGCTCACTTCTGGACTCATATTTTGCTTTATGGATTTGATGTTTATGAACAAATGAAGTATTAAATGTAGTTTAAGAAATAACATTAGTGATCAAAAGTCAGGTGCCTGTAATCAAATCTTCCATCAGTTCAAAAAGTTGTTTTCACCTATTGTCAGCTGTCTTCTTATCGGTTTAGATATCTGACAAAGTCATACAGTCTTCCTTTTCCTCTTGCAGCTTAAAAGTCAAAGTAATTATATTTCTTATTGGCCAGCTGAGCTTTATACAGCTGTTCCAAGTCGACCATTCTTCCCCAGGGGATTTCTTTGGGATGAAGGTTTTCATCAGCTACTTATCTGGTTAGTTGGCTATTATATTAATTGCATGTTGCTGGTTAATGGTTATCAGTCTGCTGATCATTCAAATGCTGAGCAGGCGATGGGATATCCATATTTCATTGGATATAATTGGGCATTGGTTGGATCTAATGAATATCGATGGATGGATTCCTCGTGAGCAAATTTTAGGTGCTGAAGCATTAAGGTACTAACTAGTATCTTTTTCAATTTGAAGAGGATTTCAGATATTAACAGTGAAGTAATATGTGAAATCTTTCCTGGTGTAATTACAGTAAGGTCCCTGAGGAATTTGTTCTTCAGCATCCAACAAATGGAAACCCACCAACTTTGTTTTTGGTTTTACGTGGTATGTTTTCTTTGCTTGATTTTGCTGTAACATATGTGAGAAGTTCTCTTTCACCATGCCTTTTTACATTTGTTGATGGTGGTGGCCATAATTATGATGTTAAATCCATACATTTACTGCTGAGTTGCATACGGTAGCCTCCCTTATTTAGGTTGCGATCTGAGAAGCTTCCTAGGAGCATTATGTTTTCATGTAATTTGAATCTGCATTTTCTGTTATGCTCTCTACTCTGAATAAAATGCGTGAACAATGAGTTAAAATCAATACGTGAGAGTAGTTGCAAGTAGGTGTGTATATATATATCCACTTCTTTGTGATTAAGATTATAACAAAATGTGTTGCAACTAACTCACTAAAGAAGGAGAAGGTAACTTCATGGGATACTTCATATAGTCTTGCTTCGTTATTTGTGTACATTAAGCTAACTACACTTAATGATGTTAGACCATGTCAACTTTATATTCTAGAATTTTTAGCCCTTGAAACTAAGTTGATTAGCTTAATGTTGGTTGAGGTAGTCCCATATCAAGTGGATAAGAAATTGGCTGCTTGTTAATTAATAATACGAGCCTATCTACTCATCGCTAATTGGTTTAGTTAGATGCCTTAATACTTGGTCAATGATGTCATTGATCGTTTGGTTTCATACTAATTTGGAAGAATCTGTTTATCTATAATCCATGATTTACTGCCTTTTAGGGGGTCAAATGTGAGAGTTTCGTATCATGGACTTCACATGACAATGTTCTGGAATTTTAGCTTATGTTTCCGATATAGTGCTGATCACTTTGTTAGGTGCATGATCAATTCCTTGAGACCTTCTCCACCAAACAATGGCCAAATTTCGGAATGTAGAATTAGCCTCTTGTTTTGGGAATTTCAGATGCAAAAAGGGCAAAATCACTAATCAGAGGATTTACTAATTTTGTTTCTTGTATGAGAACATGAAAATATATAAATCTTGAACAAAATATATACCCCTTAATCTGTGTGAAGGAAGATATTCTAACATGTAGAAATTTGTTTTTTTTTCTCCTGTTACTTTATTTTTTTTAAATAAACCATGATTCTTTCTTCTTTTCTCTCAAATGAATAGTTTTTATTCAGGAACACGCAAGTAGTAGATCAAGTATGACATTTTCCTTCATGTATGGATGGAAATTTACTTAATCTTGTAAACATAGTCTGAAATGTTGTGTTGCCTTTTCAGACCTTATTGGTGGTATAAAGAAAAATAAGTTCACAGTGAGTGAAACCGATCACATCTCTTCTTTCCTCCAACGGGCTTTTGTTCGTGTTGAAGCTTGGTTCCAATGGTTTAACACTACTCAGTCGGGTATCTGTTTTTCATTTCTGTAAAGCATGATTTATATTTCATAAAATGATCTATTTTATTAAAGTATAATTATCAATACAGGGAAGGAGGCGGGCAGCTACTATTGGCATGGAAGAGACAGCTCAGCAATTCGTGAAATAAATCCGAAGGTTTTTTAATAGCATTATATGTTGATTTTTGTACAGTGGGCAGTCAAAATGAATTTTTAAGGCGATCAAGAAAGATCCATTGATATGCTGATATTTCTTGCTGGTTTCACTGGTTTCACCAGACACTCTCCTCTGGGTTGGATGATTACCCTCGCGCTTCACATCCAAGTGAAGATGAACGCCACTTGGATCTTAGATGTTGGATGCTTGTAGCAGCAGATTGCTTGCATTCGATTACAGGGCTCTTTGAGAAGGAAAACAGACCTGGGAAGGTAAAATGACGATGAAACATATCGTATAGATTATCTGAGTTCTTCTCCGACTTAATACATTATAAATGTAATTATGCAGGAGTATGGTGCAATGGCTGAGTTGCTTTCAGATTTTAAACTTCTAAATGAGGTTTGTTTTCATTGCATAGTCTCTGGTGTTGTTTCTGGTTGATCTTCTTATCCTCAAATTACACATTTTTTTCCTAATTGCAAGTGTGTGTATATAAGTACACACTCCATGGTAAACTAATTCTTATTTTGTAAACTGTAAATTAATCTGGGCCATTAGATCAATTATAATGGATGGTCCAGATTTAAAAAAAAAATCATTAATGGCATGTATGGTAAATATGTAGAACTTTCATTCTATTTGTATTATTAAAAAACCCTTAAAACATGGGCTGTTGGATTAACTGGATCTAATGGCCCAGATTGGTTTACAGTTTACAAAATAAGCTGTTTACCATAGAAAGTGCCCCTAATATATGCATCAACAAGTTATGCAGTTCATTGGATTACTAGTTTTTCTCATTCATGCTTGATAGTTCACCAGATGCATTTTGATGGTGCGCGTGGAGCTTATTTTGATTATGGAAATCATACTGAAAAGGTATGTGCTCTACTCACTCCCAGAACAAGATATCTTTATATTATAGTGTCAATGCACGCAAATTGTGGCCTGAACAAATCGTCATTGATTTAACTCAACGTTTGATTTTTATCATTTTTGTTGTATGCACACAACTCTTCGTTGTCAATCAAGTTTTTATTTAAACTGATAAATAATTCTAGCTTGTTTATATTATTATTTTTATCTAAAAGTCGTGTATTGAGTACTCCATCCATCCCAAAATAAGTGTCCCTCAGGACACTTTTTTTCCGAATGGAGGAGGTGATACCTAGTTCAGGGACACGAATTTCTTCTCCTGTCATAATGTATGGACTGTAAAATCGCATGCTTAACATCCTGGAGTGTCCTATTTATGTTAAATAAGGAATACTGATACAAATTAGTCACTGAGAAATAGTTGCACTGCTGAATAGTACATTGGTTTCCTCGGTGTTTTTGCATTCATTAGTTTGACCTATAATTTGCTAATATTGAACATTGGTTTATTCTTTCTAGGTTCGCCTGAGTTGGAAAGAAATAATTGTGGGAAATCAATATGTAACACGAGAGCTTGTCAGGGAAGTAATAGGAAAGCCAAAATTGAGACTAGTTCCTCATATTGGTTACGTCAGCCTTTTCCCTTTTATGTCGAAGATCATTCCACCAGTAAGTTTCTTCAATGCCCAATCATGATCATACTACTACTTTATGGTGCTTGCATTCTTAATTTAGCATCAAATGTAGTACAAAGCTGCTTCTTATCCTCTCCTTTTCTTACACAGGAATCATGGGTTCTGGAAAAGCAGCTCGACCTCATTTCAAACCGGAGCATTTTATGGACTGATTATGGTCTCCGCTCTCTTTCCAAAACCAGGTGCTGTCCATATCATCCATTTGAATTGACGTTAATAATTTTCCATGGATGTGAATAATAAAGTGTATATCTTGTCTTGTTTCTGTCGTAGCTCCTTGTACATGGTACGCAACACACAGCATGACCCACCTTACTGGAGAGGACCAATTTGGATGAACATGAATTACATGATTCTCTCTTCCCTCCACCATTACTCTAAAGGTATGATACTCTCTCAGTGGTCAATCACCCCGCCCGTGTGATGCTGTTGCACCCTTTGTTTCCCTTACAAAACAAAATGGTGCTGAGATGAAAACATGGTAACTTCTAGTCATGATATTTGCCAAAACTAACCTCTATCTATTGCTGTGAATTCGTCGTGGTGCAGAGGATGGGCCTTATAGGGAAAGAGCGAGGACCATCTACAACGACTTGAGAGGGAATCTGATTAGGTAATGTTGTTTCAGAACTTAATGACTGCTTACTCACTTTTCTTAGCTCGTAATCCAAAGCGTTTTGGTCATAATAATCGTGTATGCAGAAATGTGGTAGGAAACTACGAGAAGACTGGGTTTTTCTGGGAGCAGTATGATCAGAAGAGTGGCAAGGGTAAAGGTGCTCGGGTGTTTACTGGGTGGACATCGCTGGTGCTGTTAATGATGGGTGAAGTTTATAGTTAAGATGATGTGTCATCAATCCAAATGTATGCAGTTTATAGTTTTTCGATTTTGGTGTTAGGGGTATCATGATCCTGATTTTGGTCTGTATGTAGGTCTTTGTGATGTTGTATTGCCTTGGTTAGAATAATTTTATGTACTGGTCTTAGATAGTTATCCATAATTGGTGTAGAAGTTATGGATAACCATCTATCACAGTAAGTTATTGTGGAAATGGGTGAAGATTTAAGGCTCTGAAATGTTACTGTGATACCTTAATGGTCCATGTTATGTTCCCCTGTTAATAAGACCTCCTGGGGCCCACTGCAGGGCCTACCTGGGCTAATTACCTTCAAAGGTGGGCCTACACAGGGCCGATGAAGTTCAAAATGGGCCTATCCTAACCTGTTATGGTTTAGCATGAGCCTCTAGGCCCAGTAAAACTGCTCATGGTCCTATAAGGGCCAAACATGGGACTGATTGGGCCCGGTAAATTAAGAGCTGGGCCTGCTGAGGCCCAACCCTGGCCAAAATGGGCATCTAAAGTGCGAACTACAATTCTCCTTGGCCCGATTGGCCCAATATCGTCAATCATGTACCTCTTGGCCCATTTACAGTAACAAGGGCCTCCAAAGGCCCAATAACGTTTGTTATGGGCTAGTATCAGCCCAATACGGTTCGGCATGGACCTAGGTAGTCATTACGGTTCAATTTGGGCCTATATATGCCGAATAAATGTTGATGGGCCTTGACAGGCCCAATAGGATTAAATATGGCCCATTCTGGCCCATTACCGTTTAAATGGGCCTCTCAAGACATGAACACATTCGGCGTGGGCCTGGTAGGGCCAAAAAGGTTCATCATGGGCCTCTTAAAGCCCATCACGTTTCGTTTTGGCCCTAACTTAGCCCAATAGTTACTGATGGGCCTTAAAGGCCCAATAGAACTCTTGGCTCAGAACAGTTTACCGTGGGCCTCTTCTAGCCCACCGTAATTCGTTATGGGCCTAAATGAGCCCAGTAGAGTTCTTGATGAGACTACAGAGGCCCAACACGTTTTCATAGTGGGCCTTTAGGGGCCCAATACGTTTACTAATTGCCTCTTTGGGCCCGTATCGTTAAATTTGGGCAATTTAGTCCAATTACATTCGTGGGCTTATGAGGGTACATTACAGCTCTCAATGAGCCTCTTGTAGCACATCTCCGTTAGATGGGCCTATCATGGTTCAATTGGTCACTCCTAGTCAGTTACTGTCAAGGGTTTATTACACTTGTTCGTCGGCCCAATTCAAATGTCATTGGACCATCAAGGGACCTTATGGGTCCCGGAAGACCCATCGCCGTTTATATTGGGCCTCATTGTGCCTATAACTTCACAGCATGAGCCTATCAGGCCCATTTCCTCATTCATGGGACTCCTTAATCCGCCACCTGTTAATTCTTTGCCTTACATCAAAGGCCGACGAACTACACTATTTCACACTACCTTCATATCAAGGACTACATTACATATAGCACCTAACTGAATCAAGACCGGACAAAAAAAATCTTGTTCTGGGCCCACTACCAACCCAATAACGAAAAATGGCTTATGACAATCATTGGATCCCAATTGAAATGTGAAAAGAAAAAAGAAATGCTTGTAGCTCTCTCGGTTCAGTTTAGATCGTCAGTCATGTCTGTATCCTCGGCCATGATGATCTCCATGTCCCTCACATCTCTCTTCAGTACAGAGCCAAGCCTTGCAATGGCCTCAGTTTGCTGCTGCAATACCTGTCCATAAACAAAATCCATTAGTCAATCCACCAACATTCCTTTGATTATATCAACTCCATTACGCCGTCCCTGACTTGGTGCAAGGAGAAAAAAATGTTCACTCACAACAAGCAGCATTCTACAGGGTTAATCAAAGCACGATTCTAAATCGAAAAGAACGCGTTCTTTAAGAGAGAAGGGTATTCGATTCTCCAAAAAGGGTTACTAAATTACAGTATCCCTGTTCCTAAAATGTTTGATTACAACAAACAACATTCCATAGAGAAAAGAAAAGGGGTTAATTACCTTTAAAACCCCTTAAGTATTGGTATTTAGTAACACACCTTTAGTACCCCTTATGTATTGGTAACGCACTGAAAAAAAAATTGGTGAAGTGACCAATTCGGAAGGCATGTAATTGTTCTGTTACCAATACATAAGGGGTATTAAATGGTCTGTGGCCAATTCATAAGGGGTACTAAATGAGTGTTACCAAAACGTAAAGACTGTTATTGAACGTTATTAAACTTTGTGGTACAAAAGGTAATTAACCCAAAGAAAAGATATGGCACGTCTAGAACTATCCCGATTTCTACAAGGTATTGCAAAACAACATTCTATAGAAAAGAATGTGTTATTTAAGAGAGAAGAGGATACCCAATTCTTCCATAAGGGTTACCCCGTTCTAGTACTCAGATTTCTACAAGGATAGCAAGTCCTGTGAATCTTCTTTTCTTAATATACGGTTTCTAATAGCAACTCTAGGCATTGGAATGTTCAGGGTCATTAGCATTGGCTGGTCATTTTATTTTGGTATTTTTGAATCATAATGGAAAAAAGGGAGTACAATATCACATTAATAATTCTCTCGAATCATCTTTTCTTAATACACAGTTTCTAGGCATTAGAATTTTCAGGGTCATTAGCATCGTCTGGTCAGTTGATTTTGGTATTTTTGAATCATAATGAGAAAAAGAGTCAAAGAGAGTACAGTTTCACATTAGTAATTCTCTTGTTTCCCTATGTCACTATTATTTAATTTGCATGTTGTTATAGAAATAATAGTGCATAAGTACCTCCTGCATGTCTGAAAGACTCTGTTCGTGTATCTTCGTTGACCCCGGAAGATAGACAGAACTGCCAGCACCAAAGCCGTTAGCTTGAACACGAGTTACAGTGAGAAGGTTTTGAACCCTCCTAGAGAGTTCTGCCCCTGATCCTTTCAGCTGTACAAGGTGTATGGTCATCAATATATCATACCACAAGGCCCCAAAAAAAAAACATAAATGATATTGTAGGACAAAACAAATTACCTGTCTGGTTATAGCGGCTAACTTTTCTGCCAATTCAGCTTCTCCTTTCATTAAGGGCAACCGGCAACCCTTACCCTCCAAGGCCTCCACTATTCTATTTGCCTAATTCATGATACAACTCAAGTCAGATAGTTTTCGTTAATTGTATAATGGCAACTAAAGTACGATAAAGTATCTTGACAGCATACTAGTTTAGACCACAGATGATAAATTGAAAATTGAATCGTAAGTTTAGTGTTTTGAGCGCATTACAATAAAGTGAATAACATAATGGGAGGGTTAAACAAAACTGAATCGTATTCATGCTTCGTCACACTTAAATCCTCAAGAGATGTGGTACTTCTAAAGCCACACTGAACAAAAGTCGAAACATTGTTACAGAACAAATATTCCTTACCCTCAAGAGGCGCCGTTGAAGACTCTGCTCTTTCTGTCTCATTCTTTGGATCCAAGGAAGTGTATCAGCTTGGAAATGCCTTTGAAGCTGTGAACAATAGTCGTATTAAAAGCGTATTACAAATATATGATGCCAGAAAAAGGAAAAAAGCATGCATGTGGTTGTGTACCATTTTCACATTGCTTTGTGTCATTCGCAATCTCTCAGCATCTGAAAGAATGACTTCATCTTGCAGCTGCAACAACCCAGAAATAAAAGGTATCCGTTCAATAATTGCAGAATATCAAGAAAGGAAGTCTTAACAATCCATAAAATATAGAGCCTCCTAGTATAACTGATAAGACTCCATGGTTTATTTTCCTTTATAGAGCAAAATGTGCCCAGCAGTGAGATAAAGCTTGTTGTCAAACTTTCTAATTTCAGTAAATAGATTTCATGTTATAGTCACTGAAGGTTGATAAATCCTAGGGTCCTAGGCACAATGCACAGAAGCCATACAAAGTTTAAGAGATAATAATAAAACTCTCAGCACAAATCAAAAGCTAAAATGGACTATCTGGTTTTATGCCAATCAGATTTACTATGGAAGCTATCGTATCTTCCTATTGAGATGAGAGGGTTCATGGAAAAGCATATAAATATGAAGGCAAAAACTGGTACCTATTTCCTGACTCCTAAAAGTATTATGATGGATGTAGTAGAGGGAAAGGGGTACATCTTAAAGGCAAAAACTAGCACCTAGTTCTTCTTGACTTCTAAAAGTATTGTGAAGGGTGTGTACTAAAGGAAAAGAGGTGCCCCTTAAAAGACAACAACAAAGGAACAGTTTCTAATTCTTGTTCTAGATTTCGTTTGTGATGAGTAATCAGGAGAAGGGGGCACATGTTAGATATAAAGTTTTAATTAGAGAAATGTAGGAGCATCAATGGTGTAAGGAACTCGTAGAGAGTAACAGATCTTTTCATCTCATGACAAGATAGCATAAGGCTAAAAGTTCTACACCAATTTCTTTTTCGCCTGAGTAATTGATGAGCTCGCAAACCTTTTCAGGATATGGTCATCTGATGCATGTTTTTTGCAAAAATATTGTTTTAGTTGGTTAGGTTAAATAATACAATAATGTTAAGCTAGGTTAGATGGAGGGTTAACCATTTTAGTTATCTTAGATATATACTTTAAAAGGCTGGAAGGTTGAAGGCGATTTAAGAAACAGTAATGCAAATTGCTAAAGTGGGGGAAGGATTAGGACGTTTAAGTGATAAAATAGTATCATAAGCAGAATAGCAAGTTTGTGTACAGATATACCACCAGCTATTTTGTATGATCTTTAGTCCAAGTTACTTACCCATGCTTGCAGTTCCTTATCACTAGGAATGATCGAAAGAAGTATGAAACCATTGGAGTAACAGTTTGGGAATCTTCAATTGAAGATAAAGCGAAGGGAAATTGTCTTAGGGAGGTTTGAACATGGAAACGTGAGAATACAATTAGGATAAACTACAAGGACAGAGTAGGTTTAAGTTAACACGGGAAGTAGCAAGAATAAAAAAATGTATATTCCATCACAAACGTCTTTAGCATTCTAATTGAATTCACAAGTAGACATGCTAGTGTTCACCCACCAAATGTAGATAAATGCAATATCTAATTATAACATGTTATATTTGAACCGCAAACAAGCTTCTAGTAGTATTTTCTTTGTCACTGCCACAACATATTGCATGCACAAAATTATACAGTGAGATACATTACCTTCAGGCGCTCTGAAAGATCCTTAAAACCTTGAACAAGTTGTGGCCACAAGCGTTCGCGGTCAGTACTTTCCATTCCCTCTAGTTTCCCCATAGCCTCTGCCCACATAATCTGCAAATGAAAACTATTCCCAAACTTAGCTACAAAAAATCAACAAAATAGAAACCACATGCTTCAAAGTACCATAAAAGACTAGAAAGGCATATTAAAAAATACATTGACCGAATTGATAAACTCACATCTGATACTCCAGCAGGCTTCACTCTACATTGTGGATCAGTCACACTAAACAATAAATGCTGCAACATCAAACCAAGTTATCAACTCAGCAATTTAACTTATGAAACCCTAATGCACAATCAATTAGGAAGCACATGAAAATATGGATTTCATTGTTTTCCCTTAGCTTCTTTGGAACTGAGAGTCCACAATAATGCAATATCTAACTGAACACTAGCTATTTTTCCATTTCGTTTCCGTTTACTCCTCGAGCTTTCTCGGAAACCAAACGCATTCGAAGAATTTAAACAGAGAAAGGGAAAGCTAAAATCAAACCTTAAAGGCGTACTTCGGGTTTCCAGGCTCGTCCTTATACGCTTCAACTATGGCCTGCGCACAGAAAATTTGAAGAAACAAACGAAGAAGAAAGAACTCAAATGAGAAAACAAACACAATTAGGGTTGGGGATTCGAACGAAAAGAAGAGCAGAGAGGAAATGGAACCTGAATGTCGCGATCGGCGAGTGAAAACGGAAGAGGCGCCACCGGAGCCATCTGAGTAGTCAATTGTGAATTAGGAAACGGAGTTGACTGCGGCGCCTGAAATCCGAAACCACCGGACGCAGGTTGCTGAAACAATGGAGTTTGCTGCTGCTGCTGCTGAGGTTGCGAAGAGAACGGCGTGGAGAAGAGCGAGGTTCCGAATCCGGTGGCGAAAGACGGCGTCGATGGAGTACCGAACGCCGGCGTCGAGGACGGAGTTCCGAACGCCGGCGTCGACGATGGCGTGCCGAATGCAGGTGTCGACGACGGAGTTCCGAATGGCGTCGATGACGGAGTTCCGAACGCCGGCGTCGACGACGGAGTTCCGAACGCCGAAGACCCGAACATGATTTGTGTGTGTGTGAGAGAGAGAGAGAGAGAGAGAGAGATTGGGGAAATTGGTAGTTTAGGGCTTTTTAAGCGGGAGGCGCCATTTTGAGGTGGTTTTGTGTGTTCTTCTCCTTTCTATGGGAAGTGCTTCCTTTATTTTCCTTGAAAACTATTCGATTTTCTCAGTTATTTGTCATGGATAATTATATACTCAATGTTGTATGAACTATAGGAAAATTATGTTGCAATTGTGTGTTTTAAAATTATTTATAATTTAAAATGAAGGTAGATGATGTTTTCTTTTTCGGGAACTCGAAATCGAGTAGTAAGAAACCTCGGGGAGTTGGTTATAATCGACCAGACTGACATCTTTGTTCTTCATGAGACATTTTCGAAACACATCCGCCTTTAACGAATGTTGATAATGTTGTCATGGATAATTTTATAATTTAAAATATTCAAAATCTTAAGGTTCGGAGTAATCGTGCCATCTTTAAGACAAATGCGTTTAAAAAAAAACAATTTTACGACTAGTAAGACAAACTTATTGCAATGACACGGTAGGTTTCAAATAATTTTGTACTCGATACAATATACCAATATACGATTATCCTTAAATATTACGAGGGTATGAAATGTAATATGGATCTTGTTATAAGAGTATGTACAATGGAATCTTCTTTTCAGTTTGCTCTAGTTTATTACCTGAATCTGTATTTACTAATTGTCGAGATATGTATCACGTCTTGGGTGGTTGATTTTCATAACGAAGGCTAATTGCGGACGTTGGTGTGGATCACCGATTTTGGGGGCTCGAGGAGGCAGCAGAGGTCGGTTACTTGTGGTTGGATCATTGATATCACATGCTATTAGTCAGTAGAGGGCGGAAGTCAAGATTTGGCCTCCGATAGTGAAGGTAGAAAACCAGTTTCCAAAAGCTCTATTATACATACCGTAAAATTGACGAACATCACGAACAAATACAATCAGACAAACAAGTTAAAAAAACTCTCTTGAATCACGGTCCACAAAAAATAACGGACTCATAAGTCATAACCCCTCAAATAAATTTGTATTTATTAGTGGCAAAAGAATCAACCCAACAATTGAATAATATGTTACATGCACTAAAACCTATCAAATGAACAAAACACTAAATCCACCTCCCTATACAAAATAAACCCAAACCATCGAGACTTGATCGTCACACTGCACGAGCCGGACGGCTTAATTTTTGAAACCCGTGACTCTGAACCCGGTTCTACGTACGAATCATACAACAGTATCCGATAACCGGGCTCCTCCTGCAGCGAGAAAAGCAAAAGCTTCCGGTCCAACACCCCGAACTGGAACCCGACCGTCGAGCTCCCAGTGACCGGAACCAGAACCAGAACCAGAACCGGAACCATCAAGCCTTGATTGTCACACTGCACAAGCACGAGCCGGACGGTTTGATCTCCGAAACCCGCCACTCCAAACCCGGTTCAGCATCCGGATCATACAACAGTGTCCGATAGCCGGGCTCCTCCTGCAGCGAGAAGAGCAAAAGCTTCCCGTCCAATACCCCGAACCGGAACCCGACGGTCGAGCTCCCGGTGACCGGAACCGGAACCATCTTCCACGAACCGGAACCAGAATCGAAAATAGCCAGCTTCCTCTGGTTCTTCCACTCCATGCAGAAGAGCTTCTTGCCCACCACGGCATGAGCCGTGACCATGACACACCCGTTCTTCATCTGAGTCCAGGTGTGCCCGGTCGGGTCGTATACATCGACGGTCCTCGAGTTCCCGATCGTGAAGCTCGATCTTCCTCCCATTACGTAGAGCTTTCCGGCGAAACCACAGGCGATTGCGCCCCATCTCGGCCGCCGGAGGCTCTCGATCACGGCCCATTTGTTGGTGTCCGGGTCGTAGACCTCGGCGCTGGAGAGACTGTCGCCGTTGGCTCCGTAGCCGCCGACGGCGTAGATCAGGCCGTTGAGTTCTGTGGAAGCGAAGTCGTAGCGAGCCACGTTCATGTCTGCTAATTTGCTCCACCTGCAATCAAAGAAAATCAAACGAAAGTCAACACCCATATCAATCATTGTGCAACAACACATCGATTCATACTAAATTTCCAACAACACAAGATTACATAAAAACAATTTCACATTACTACCCTAACGAATTTACACATGTCACTATCCGAAAGAACATATGAAACTCATCAAAAAATTGGGTTAATTTATTTCAATAAACCCCAAAACTACTCAATCTAGCGCAAAACTTTTCTGATTTCAGTTTGTTTTGAAACTAATGATTACCCTTAAGAATTTCCGTGAACATTTTAATGGTTTCCGTCTGTGTGTTTGTGGGCAATTCACAAAGGTAGTGACGTGCAACTGATCCAACATGATATCCACGACTTTTAACATAGCTTCAGAAACTGAATTCTTAACCTAAGAGCACCTACAACACAAGGCGATTTAGTGACGAGTTCAAGGAACAAATGGGTGAAAATGGGGTTTTGGCAAATTGCCCACCTAGGGGCTAAGGATTCATAACCCCTCTCATTTCGCCCGCCAGTAATTGCATTCAGATGCCTAATCTAACCCATTGGGAATCGAACCTGTGACCTCAAGAAGAGGTGAGACCATGAAGACCTGTTCACCATCAGGCTACCCCAAGTGGACGCATTAAGACGCTCTAACAACAACTAGGATCATAAATTTCATAATGACGGTCCAAACGAACAAAATCATCGAATCAACAAAACAATCAAACAACGTGTCTTGCAGAGAACGAACCTGTTGAGGCAAGAATCGTACTGGTAAACATCAGCGGACGCAGATCCCGTGCCATAGTTCATGGAATATCCAGCCATAACGATCAGCTTCCCGTTAACAACAACAACCTCAAACCCAGCCTTCACCGGCCCAGGCATCCGAGGAAGCTGCCTATGTTTATGTCCCAAACAATCCAAAACCTCCCAGTGGCTCTCCTTCCCTTCACCATCCATAGTCAACACATAGAGCCATTCCTCAACCATCCCAGCCAATCTCCTCACAGTAATGAACTCCTTGCTCTGCACAAACCATCTCCATTTCCTGCACACAGCCCCCACAACCTGGAGGTTCGAGCGAGGCACAAGAGCGAGGCAATGCTTCGCCACATCATCAGGCAGCCCGTGGAGGATCGAGCTCTCGGTGTCACTACCAATCTCAGAGGTCAAAGCCAAACATGGACTGCTTTTCGAACGAGTGCTTGTATCGAAACACATTCTTGGCCCGGTGATTCTCTTCTTTTCACTCACAAAAGCGGGCATGTTCTAAACTTCAAATAATAACTAAAGAAACTCTTCACTTATAGGAATTTTACGAGACCAGGGCATAAATGAAGTTGCAGAACGGATTACTTGAGCGGTGAATGCTGATGATTTTCTGTTCGTTGTCCAGTCTGATTCAAATTCCATACCAAAAGTTTCGTGGTTTATCCAAGTACTTTTTACGCCACCAGAACTGTTTCTCCCTCCGAACACTGCCCAGGTACATACATAAACAACCTAGCTTAAGTAACTAGGATTCGAAAAACAAAATAGCCATAGACAAGATCATAGAGTTCTAAATCATCTTACAATTAAAGGATCTTACAAGTTAAGGCCATGAAACGAGCAAGTTTTAGCCCCCGGTGACGTCCATTCTATCGAGGTTTATAATCACCTGGGAAAATATGACAGGAGATTTTAGACCAAAATCATTGATACCATATTGTAAGAGAAAGCATACCTACACTTTCAACCATCAATACTTAATATTTGACTGAGATTCTAAATTAATATGCTTAAAAGCTATGAGTTAACACCACAATTATAGAACAATTTGCCTATAGTATAGTCCACTTAAAAAGGCAATTTTCTTCATAGTATATTAACTTTGTATAATAAGCCCAGTTGTTATTTTTCATTGAAATCAATTTGTTATTGCTTTTTTCCAAGTGGTAAGCAAAAGAAAGTTTGCATTTAGACAATCCGAATAAGAGCATCCACAGTGGAATTAGTCCACTGAAGGCGATTAGTCCCGATTTGCTCCTACTTCCTCCACTTTCCCCAACAATGGCGACGATTATCCCAGCAAATCTGGTTTCTAGCCACTTCTCACATGGTAAATAGCCTCTAGGTGGGTGAACTAAGTTTGTTGGTGAATTCACGGGGCGACAAATCGATCGCCCCACAGGCGAGAGAAACGCCAAAAAAAACACTTTTTGACAGTTTTCCACCTATTCTCCATTCTCCCTCAATTCACCCCAAACTGTGAATGCTCAACAACTCTATTCATAAAAAGGGTTTATATGTTTTCAATCCCCTGTCAATCTACCATTCCAAAAGTCGAGATAGAATGAAATGTAAACAGAACGGAAAGCAAATCATTCTAACAATTATTTCACAAATTGCAGTTCAAGCAAGGAACCACAGGCAAAGCAATTCAAGTAAAGAAGAAACAATCGTCTAAGCTAAAAGCCTAAGACAATAATTGCATAGAGTCAAAATTTCCTTCCCTAAGAATCTTAGGCAATCAGATAGGGAAGACGAAACCCATTACAAAGCCTTACACTCACACTTACGAAATTCAAATTTCTGAATCAAAACAGATGAAATCAAAGAAACCCAATTGAACTGAAACAAATCGGTATAGTCCTACTCCTATGTCTTTCCAACATGAACACAAGTGTATCAGAAATGAACCTAAGCAATAGGAACATACCCATAAAGCATCATAATTTCCTTGAAAACATGATATCAGACAAGCTACTGTGGAAACAACAATGACCCAGATCCTTAAACCTCAATCATGAACAGAATCATCATAATAAAGCCTCACACAATCACAAACAAGGAATTCAAATCTCTGAGGCAAAACCGATAAAATCAAAGAACACCAACTCGAAACAAATTGGCACAGTCCCACAAATGAACCTAAGCAATAGGAAAAATACCCATGAATCGTCATAATTTGCTCGAAAACATGTCAACCGACAAGCTACTATGTAAACAACAATGACCCAGATCCTTAAACCTCAATCATGAACAGAATCATTATAAGAAAGCTTCACACAATCACAAACATGTAATTCAAATCTCTGAAGCAAAACAGATGAAATCAAAGAACACCAACTTGAATCAAATTGGTACAGTCCCAGAAATGAACCTAAGCAATATGAAAAATACCCATGAATCATCATAATTTCCTTGAAAACATGTCAACCGACAAGCTACTATGCAATCAACAATGACCCATATCCTTAAACCTCACTCATATACAGAACAGCTCAGATTCATCATTCAAGCAATACCGAAACCAAAAATCCAAGCTCAAATTACCATGGCAAAGCTCAAAACTACGAGTGATCAGCTCAATCGGAACAGGACATATCAAAAACACCCAAATCTAACAACAAAATGCGGATCAAATCTAGAACAAAAACCCACAAAAAGGGGATAAAATTACCTGAAAATAGGAAATTCACTCCGAGCGATTGGCTAGAAATGGGTGAAAGAGGAAGGAGAGAAGTGGGTTGTGATGGGTTGAGCGAAGAATGTGGAATTTATAAGAATGAGGAGATAAAATCGACAGAGAGCTACCACGTCAGATGAAGATTTCTACCAGGAAAGTGACGAGCGTTATTGTGTTCCCGAAACGAAGGAATAGTTTTATATTTTTTTTAATCTCTATTTCCTAAATAATATATTATATTCTTCAGTGGGTGAGAATTGAAAATCTATTGAGTCGCCATTTCTTACCGTTAATAGTCACGTCTTGATTATAAACTTAAATTGTCGGAGTATCAGAGCTCTAAATCAACGAGAAATGTCTGGAACTGACCTGATTGATCAGTACTGTCGAGCTCAGCTCGACGCTGTGTACCGCAAGGGCCAATCAGAGGATGACACGTCACCCCGTGTCCACGTACCTTGCGAGATTTTGACACGTGGATGGATGGAAATGGGCCCGGAGTTCTGGGACCTTGTTACTATCTTCGTGTATA
>JAYMTN010000188.1:0-20067 GCA_036897425.1 Erodium trifolium
CCCCGACCTCCGTGAATCAAATACCTTCTAATTCCCAGCCACCTCCTTTCCCTGACATACTCCTTGGACGATCGCTACAACATAGCAGGACCGGTCAAGTTGAGACGAAAAAAATCTCATGGTCACACAGTATAAGATCGGTTTTTTCACCCGGTACCGAAACCATAAATCATTCTATTAGTTGTTTTTCACTTTTATACGGTCTCTATAACCCCTTTACGTTTATATCAATAAAATTTCATTAGTAGGTTGAAAAATAAATATTTTCCCCAAAGCTTATTCCAAATGTGACAGTTAGCTCAGCCCAATTGACTTAACCAAGTCCAACTAAAAACCCTGAAAAACCCCACCCCTCTTCCCTCACACCGTCACGCCGCTGCGTCTTCGTCTTCAACCACCCAACCCTCTCCATCTTCTCATGGCTTCCATGGCGGTGAGCAGCCTGAAGGATCTAAAAGAACTAGGCCGGAAGCTGCTATCCTCCCGGCGCGAAATCAACGCACTCCCTCGCCTCCTCCAATACGTTTCCCCAAACCAATCTCCCCAGTTCGTCCTCGAATCCCTCCTCTCCCTCCAATCCTTCTTCATTCCAATCCTCCCCCAGCTCCCATCTTCTTCCAAACGCCCCGCCAAAAGCTCCGAGAAAGACCTCGAGTCGGACTACAAATTGTGGGCTCGGGAGAGATACGACGAGTTCATCGAGGCTCTTATCAATGTCCTCGTCTCTCCTCAATCCGAAGAAACCCTCAAGGTTTGAGTTCTGGGTTTTGCAGCTTTTAGGTTTATGTTTTATTGGGTTTTGTCAAAATGTGATTTTTTTGAAGCTTTTATGTTTATTGGGTTTTGTCAAAATTTGATTTTTGAAGCTTTTTTAGGATGTCGTGTTGGACTCCATAATGGAGTTTGTGAAGGTGGGCAATGGCGGGAGGTTTCAGTCTTCTATATACCATAAGCTTATTCAGAGAATTGTAAGTCTGGTGCTGTTCCATTTGGAGTTGAATGTTTGACTATGATTTTATTATGCTGTTCTTAGTTCTGGAGTTGAATTTACTTGCAGGTTCACTCTACCTCCCAAGTTGATGTCTTGTTAAGCTTGCTTGCTTCAAACTATTTCAAGTACATTGATGTTCGGTATGATTCTATTTCTCAATAGCAATTTATTGAAGCTCTAAAATTTTTTTTTTCATTACACTGCCAGTCCATTTTGCAATGTAAACAGCTTTGTGCGGGGTTTTTTCCTTTTTGCAAAAAAACATCCCCAACTATTTTCAGTGTGCAGATCCACTAACCTACTAACACACATATACATAAGAGTTACAAGTTGCAAAACACGTATAATGTTAAGGGAAAAACTGTCATTTCCATTTTGTTTAAAGTCATGTGACTGTCACATGACTAATTTCCGCTAAAGATAACGGATTGGCAGAAGGAAAATAGTTGGGGATGTTTTTTGCAAAAAAAATAGTTCACAACAAGTTTTTGCAATTATCCCTTTATATGATGATCTTTGTCACCCACCTTCGGCACAATAGGCTCTCATTACAGATCATAACTGTAATTTCAACTATTTTTTTTGCCATAAACTTCATTTGCTTGATGTAGTATTTGAAGGGATTATGTTAGTTTGTGTTTGTACTTTTCTTTCCTTTTTATGGTTTTCAGTTTAGTGTGTAACAGTGTGAAGCAAGTACCAACTATCATTAATGTATTCTGTACCTTTTAATTTATATGTGTTTCAGCTATTTTACTTACATCAGCCTGGATAAAGTTGCCAAAACTTTAGAGGCGGATAACAACGAGGATCCTTCAAGAGAAAGGTTAGTACAATCTATGTTACGGTCCCTCTTGATTTCTCTAATGAAGCTATGGTTTATGACAAAACTAAGTTTCTCCCGTTTCTTACAGCATGGAGTCTTCTATTCACAACATTCATCAGATTCTATCACATATCCCCCCTTTGGATGATCAGAATGACACATCTAATTGTGAGATGTGGACTGGATCAGGTCAATTTTGTGCTGGTTTTGTATGTAGTATCTGTGAAGATTTTAGTGTATAATTGCAAAAATAGTACCCTGAGGTATTCACTTTTTGCAAATTGCTGCCCTCATCTTTGATAATTGCCGAAACATACCCTGAACTTGCCTTTTCGTTGAACTTTGTGTAATTTTGTTTCAAAAAGGAGATTTAAGTAACTAAAAAAAATCCAGAATTTCACCTTTCTTAATTTTCGCTCTTTGGGCATACAAAGTGGAAGAAAATTAAGGGGGACGAAAATACTGAATTTTTGTTTTTTACTTATTATCTTTAAGTGTAAAATTGTCATTTCAAAACAAATTTACACAAAATGCAACAAAAAGGCAAGTTCAGGGCATGTTTATACAATTATCAAAAAAGAGGGCTACAACTTGCAAAAAGTGAATACCTCAGGGTACTTTTTTGCAATTATCAAAGGTTCAATTATTCTTATAATGGTGATTTGAATATTAAAGATGATTAGGCTGTCTTCTTTAACTTTTAACTTGGTCCATATTCATGTAGACAAGTTTCTTAATGTGCATGTTTCATCAATCAGGATCATCAATAAAAGAAGATGGCCATGGCGAGAAGTCTAAAGAAGACAAAGTTCTGAAAACTAAGAAGGATAGCAAAAATGTAAAGGAATTTGCTTTGTTTAAATGCCATTTCTTCCTACAGCTATTCTATGTGTGGATCATCTAGATACTATACCTTTTGTTCTTATATCCTAAAATTTTCATTTTTGTGTTTCTATCGCATGCATATGATTAGGCTTTATCTGCTGCCAGCATCTCCAAAAAGATGAAACTAAAGTTTACTAAGGCATGGATTTCATTTCTTAGATTACCACTTCCACTCAATGTATACAAGGAGGTAACCCTTTCAACTCCAGTACTATGTTTGCTTATTATTATTGGAATTCAAACCTATATATATATATATATTGTTGGGATAATTGCAAAAAAGTACCCTGACGTATTCACTTTTTACTACTTGTAGCCCCCTCTTTGATAGTTGCAAAGAAGTGCACTGAACATGTCTTTTGTTGCACTTCATATAAATTTGTTTCAAAATGACGATTTTACCCTTGGAAATTTAAATTGAAATGATAATAATTAAAGAACAAAAAATCTAAATTGCCATATCCCTTAAATTTCTTACTCTTTGTACGGTACAAAGAGGAAGAAAATTAAGGGATATGAACATTTTTTATTCATTATTTTTAAATCTACATCGTAAGGTATATAATTGTCGTTTGTATACAAATTGTTTTTTTTTTGAATTATCAAAGAAAAGGAGAAGTTGCAAAAAATGAATACCTCCGGGTACTTATTTGCAACTATCCCTATACTGTTCTAACTCGAAGTTGCAACTTATGATCTACTTGGCAACATCGTTATATAATCAAATGGCTATCTTGGCTTCCGATGTGCAGGTTCTTGTTGCTCTCCATCAGGCAGTCATTCCTTATATATCTAATCCCATCATGTTATGGTAAACTTGCTTGCCAATTTTTATTGTCTGGTTAAAACCATTCCATTGTATGTAGCAAGACTAAATTATAAACTAATCTTATGCAGCGACTTCTTAACGAGATCATATGATGTTGGTGGTGTTGTTAGTGTCATGGCTCTAAGCAGCCTCTACATTCTCATGACACAGCATGGTCTTGAGTACCCGAACTTCTATGACAAACTTTACGCACTGCTCGTACCATCTATATTTATGGCGAAATTCCGGGCTAAGTTTCTTGAGGTAATGTTTAACAAATCATTTTTGTATTGGTTTTTGGGATAATTACAAAAACTTGCAGTGAATTATGCGCGTGAACTATTTTTTTTTGCAAATGACATTCCACAACTATTCTCTGTTTGCAAATCCGTTATCTTTAACGGAAATTAGTCATGTGACAGTCACTCGACTTCATTTTTGGAAATGACAGATTTGCCCTTTATATTATACATGTTTTGCAAATTGGAACCCTTATATATACACTTTTGCATGGTTACTTTCAACTTTTTGCCAAAAAAAACCTTTGTGGATTTGCAGACGGAAAATGGTTGGGGAATGCCATTTGCAAAACAAAATAGTTCACCGATGCAAGTTTTTGCAGTCGTCCCTTGTTTTTTTTTTTGAGATCAAAATGTCTTTTTGTTCATTTTCCCCCTCCTATGCAAAGCATTGCATCTCTCCAGTTTGTCTGAATCTCGCTTTGAGTATTTGCCATTTCAAATTATTTATATACAGCGCCATATGATACTCACTTACTTGCTGTATGCTTATCTTTCAGCACATTCCTTTACTAATCAAAACTTTCTCTGCAGCTTCTTGATTCTTGCCTAAAATCACCGCTTCTTCCTGCATACTTAGCTGCTGCATTTGCCAAAAAGTTGAGCAGATTGTCACTGTCAGTTCCTCCTTCAGGATCATTGGTCATTACGGCTCTGATTCACAATATCTTACGAAGACATCCTTCGATAAACTGTTTGGTCCACCGGGTATACATGCAATTTTGTTATCTTATTTACTCGTTCATTTCAATGCATACCTTCTTCTCATTCCTCGTTTGTTTTGCATGCTTCTTATCTTTCCCATGGCCTCCCTTTCTCCTTCATATTTTTGGTCAGTTCATTGTATTAAAATCAAGGGAAAACTACATTTACATACCCACTTTGATCTTTTGGTATCAATGACTCACCCTATCAGTAACACTCTGTCACCTTCCATACCAATAAAAAAACAACCCAATATAAGCAGAAAAGGGGATAGTTTTATCGAGAATACATTGTCACCTTTTATGCGTAAATCGGTGTTTTTTTTTTATTAATACGAAAGGTGACAGTGTGGGGATGTTAATGAAGTTACCCCTAATATCAATCTTGGCTTGAGATTTTTCATCAACCATCGTACTTTTCAGCAGTGACCATTGAAAAGATAAAAACTGGGATTATTCCTTTCCCTCTTTGTTAAGTTACAACAATAGTTAACCGAATGAGGAACACGTGATTGCTTTTCGTATTGAATCCTTGATGCCTTTTCTACCTGAGGAAATAAAGTCGGTCTGGTTGTGCAGGAAGATGACAAAGAAACTGCTTCAGATGAGCGTGAAGCTACCATTGATAAATCTAGCAAAAAGAGAGGCATTGATCATTTCAACAACGAGGAAATCAATCCTTTAAAATCTAATGCGATGAGTAAGCATTTGCTCTATTTTCCATCTACTTTCTTTCTCGATTTTGAATGGTATTAAGCGCTGCCATGACATGAAACCTCCTTCGTTATATCCTCTCTGCAAATCTGATTCATCTGCTATGATGATTATTCTTGAAACAGAAAGTTCACTGTGGGAAATTGATACTCTTCGTCACCACTACTGCCCTCCCGTTTCAAGGTCTGTATCGGATGCAGGGCTTTGTGCATACATACCTCCTTATGTTTCCTTGCTTAGCATGTGTTATTTTTCTTTGCTGTATCAGGTTTGTGTTGTCTCTAGAGGATGATCTAACAGTGAGAGCAAAGACCACAGAAATGAATGTCAAGGATTTCAGTTCAGGCTCATATGGAACCATATTTGGAGAGGAGGTAATAGTAATACCATTATATACATTCCTTCTGAACACAGTTTGTCATGCAAAGTACAAGCTTGAATTATTACTACACACTGTTAAGGTGAGGGGTTATCAGTAACACACTGTCACCTTTCGTTCGCTGGATTCTGGTCATTTTGTTCCAAAAAACCACTGATAAATGAGAAAGGTGACAGTGTGTTCCTGATAAAATCCATCATCTTTTCTGTGCAAACCCGTTTTTTTATTTAATAACAAAATGTGATTGTGTTAGTGATAACCCCCCACCTTTTAGGTGGTGTTTTTGTCTTTTTGATAGCAAAAGGTCAAAGTGGGTATGTAAATAACATTTTCCCTTATTACAACTCTATATTTCAGATTAGGAGAAGGGTGAAGCAAGTCCCACTAGCATTCTACAAGTCAGCTCCCGCCTCTTTGTTCACCGAGACTGATTTTCCTGGTTGGGCCTTCAAATATAACGAGGATGAAAATGGGAACAAATCTGAACAAGGCGACTTAAGTTGTGGAAAGCGTCAGCGGATAGAGTGCAGCTAGTGAACCGTGTGCTTGCGTTACTATCTGCTGACATAGATAGGATGTTCGAACATTGAATTCGTGTGCACTTGAACCTTTTATAATGTACTTTGAGCAATGTCGATTTGCGCTGATGCCACAAGGCAGTGTGAAATTTTGATCAATTATTTCATGCTTTTTTGTTAATACAATATTTGAATCAAAAGAGGTCAACTTTTCCATAGTAACTTGACAATAATTGAAGCAAGTGAAAAGAGGACTACATTGTTGAAGATTTTTCACCTACTGATGTGTTGGATTTTTAATGATTCTATAGTTGAAGATATGGGTTTGGTGCCTAAAAAAGCTGGTAAATAAAACCACAAAGTTCAGTGGAAACCCAACTAAGCAGCTTGTCCTCATTCTTATTCTTAAACAATGGCTTAGTGACCCATTTTGAGTTTAGTGGGGCCTTATCTTTCCCCTGCCTTTTTCATTTCACCTATGATCTTTACCTCTTCACTTTTGTTTCCACAAGGACTGTTTGTCTCTTTCTGATCTTCTCCTTAATGTCCACAAAGTTATATCACCTTCCTTGAGCTCTAGGTGAGCCTTTCTTCCTTAAAAAAATTCGATTTTTCTTTCATGTCTGGAAGATTAACAACTTTAGATTATATGGGTTCGCTTCCATTTTCGTTTGTTCTAGCTTTTTGATGATAAAGTTGTGATTTTTAATGAGTTTTTGTCTGAATCTAGCACTGATCTTGTTCCTAACTTTGCCTTTTGACTTCATTAAGGTTTGGTACCTGGTACTGTGTGTAAAATTTAATGTTTGTGGTGAATATGAATCTGGTTTTGGTGGCGTCCATGCTCGTCCTCTTCTTCACTGAAGCGTTCTCGAGGGAGGCTTCGAGGCCTGAGTCTGTGAATGTAGGTGCTATCTTCACACTCAGCACCATAAATGGCAAAGTCTCGAGGATCGCCATTGAAGCTGCTGAACGAGACATCAATTCCGATCCAAGTATTCTTGGTGGAACCAAGCTGAAGATCACCTTCCATGACTCCAACTTCAGTGGCTTTCTAGGGATCATTGGAGGTAAAAAGACTATCCTGTCCTCTGGATATGACCACTGTCCATACAGGGCGATTAGCCCGGGCTAATCCGGTTGATTGGCTTTGATTTTCCTAAACCCCTCAATGATAGTCAATTGGCGGCTAATTGCAATGCTTTTGTGATAATTGACTCAAGAGAGTCGAATCCACATGACGATTATTTCTTTCGTCCCTGAAGAGAGAATCATACCAAACAGTCCAATTTTTTTTTGATCCAATCGGTCATCATTTTCGTCGTCATTATAGATGTCCTAAAAACATCTCTAATGCTAGGCTATTTGTGTTGACCGTTGTGCTGGCAGTTCGATTAAATAAATAATATTTCAGCCTTTTTTCATCCATCAACCAATACTATCAGCTAGCAACCTCAAGTGGTGTTTTTCTGTTGACTGTTCGTTGCCGGCCTTCTTTATAAGAAGTTTCCGATTTTATTTTTAATGAAATCCGATCAAGTCGCACTATTTCCGATTCATTGTTGGTAGACGGATGGTATCCGTTGCTTAGGTCTTCATATCCGTCGGTCAAGTCCCGTCAGCAAAGCCCCATTGCTCAAGTTTTGGACCAACGGACCATAATGTCTGTCGAGAAGGCCAAACCTTCAGCCACGGATGATATCCGTCGCTAAGGTATCCCATCTTTCCGACGGATTCTATCCGTTGTTGAGGTACCTCACCTTCCCGACGGATGGCATTCGTTATTGTGGTAGTACACCTTCCCGACGGATATAAGTTGAAAAATACCTAATCCGGTTGGGCCTACCACAACCGACCTACCCGATCAAGATGCTCTAACTCTCATCTGATTACATTATTGTCTTTCTTTTGCAGCTTTACGATACATGGAGACCGACACAGTAGCCATAATCGGCCCACAAAGCTCAGTCATGGCTCACGTACTGTCCCACCTCGCCAACGAGCTCCACGTCCCTCTCCTCTCCTTCACCGCCCTGGACCCCACACTAACCTCCCTCCAATACCCTTATTTCCTCCAAACCGCCCCCAACGACCTCTTCCAAATGACCGCCGTCGCCGAGCTGGTCAGCCACTACGGCTGGAGAGAGGTGGTCGCAATCTACACCGACGACGACCAGAGCCGGAACGGCATCACCACCCTATCCGACCAGCTCGCAGAACGTCGCTGCAAGATCTCTTACAAGGCCGTGCTTCCTCCTGACCCAACGACTACTAGGACCAACGTCAAGAACCAGCTAGTCAAGATTCAGAACATGGAAGCCAGAGTGATCGTGTTGCACACATTCTCGCGATCAGGCAACCTAGTATTCGATCTTGCTAAGGATCTCGGCATGATGGGTCATGGCTATGTCTGGATCGCCACTTCTTGGCTCTCCACGGTTCTTGACTCGACCTCCCCGTTGCCTCCGAAGCTCGCACGTTCCGTTCAGGGAGCTCTCACGCTCCGTCCTCACACCCCTGAGTCAGAGCACAAAACAGAGTTCGTTTCTCGGTGGAGGGTTTTGAGTAACGGTTCTATAAATCTCAATCCTTACGGTCTTTATGCTTATGATACCGTCTGGATGATCGCCCGCGCCTTGAAGTTGTTCTTCGATCAGGGGAACAACATTTCGTTCTCTGACGACTCGAGTTTGAGTGGTTTTCAAGGGGGAGTGTTGAATCTTGCTGCTCTGAGCATTTTTGACGGAGGGGACAAGTTGGTTGGGAACATCCTTAAAACCGACATGACGGGTTTGACGGGTGGGATTCGGTTTAGTCCCGAGGGGGATTTGTTGCGTCCTGCTTATGATATCGTCAATGTGGTTGAAAAGGGGTGTAACCGGATCGGATACTGGTCTAATTACTCTGGTTTGTCGGTTGAGGCGCCGGAGGTATTGTATGGGAAGGCGCCTAATAGGTCGAGTTCGAGCCAGGTATTGTCGGAGGTTGAGTGGCCCGGGGGAGCGAGGAGGAGGCCTCGCGGGTGGGTTTTCCCTAACAATGGGAGGAAATTGAGGATTGGGGTTCCTAGGAGGGTTAGTTACCAGGAGATTGTGAGACATGTGAATGGTAGTGATGGTGTTGTTGAGGGTTATAGTGTTGATGTGTTTCTTGCTGCCATAGAGTTGCTTCCTTATGCTGTTCCTCGTGAGTTTGTTCTGTTCGGGGATGGGCGCGAAAACCCTAGCTACAACGAGCTTGTAAACATGATCACCGCAGATGTGAGTCGCTTCACTTTTTCTCTTCGTTTCGATCGAGTTTTGTGGGTGTTTGTTCAGGAGTCATTTTTAGGGTCGTTCTACTACATCTTAGGTAATGGTGAGGCGCATACTGGCTCATCTTTGAGACCAGAAGGTTCACCTTCTGTGGTCTCTTGTGACATTGTTCACTAATTCGACATCAGAAGTTTAGGGATGATCCTATCTTTTTTTTGTCTGTTTTGGCCGTGGAATCTTGTGACATTGTTTACTAGTTTGATGTATGAAGATTTAGGCATGTTCATTCACCTGCTTTGGGATGATTCTTTGTTCTTTTTTGCCTGTTATGGTCGTAGAATCTTATGACATTGTTCACTAGTTCGACGTTTGAAGATTTAGGCATGTTCATTCATCTGTTTTGGGCTGATTCTTTGTCTTTCTTCACATGTTATGATCGTAATATCTTGTGACGTTGTTCACTACTTCGACGTTTGAAGTTTTAGGCATGTTCCTTCATCTGTTTTGGGCTGATTCTTTATCTTTTGTATGTCTGATTTGTCTGTGGACTCTTGTGACATTGATCACTAGTTCGATGTTTAGGGTTTTGGGCATGTTCATTCACTTGTGTTGAGTTGATCCTCTGTCTTTTTTTTTGCTTGTTTTGGCATGTTATACTTTTGTTGGATTCTGTTGTTGGTTCGATGGTTTATAGTTCCCTTTTCGGATTTTATTGACTTCGAATTAAGGTACATTGTTAGTCCTACGTATGTAACTTTTGTTGTTCTTGTTCTTGTGTGTTTTGTTGTAGTTTTTCGATGCTGCTATCGGAGACATTGCGATCGTCACGAACCGAACAAAGCTTGTGGATTTCACTCAACCATATATAGAGTCAGGGCTTGTAGTGGTTGCTCCGGTCGCGAAGCTAAATTCGAGTATATGGGTCTTCTCGAGACCATTCACTCCATTAATGTGGGCCGTCACAGCTCTCTCGTTCCTTGTCGTCGGATCGGTTATATGGGTTCTCGAACATAGGACGAACGATGAGTTCCGAGGGCCTCCTAAGAGGCAGATTGTTACCATTCTCTGGTGAGTACTCATTACTCGAAGTTATAGGTACTCATTGTTATGTGGAAATGATGTTTTGCCTCTCTTTGCGCAGGTTTAGCTTGTCCACAATGTTCTTTTCACATAGTAAGTCTTCCGTTTCACTTTGTAGTAGGGGTGTGCACGGTCGGTTATTCGATATTGACGATTGCAGAAATAACTAGACATCTTATTCTCGAAATTTTATCACTTACACTAGAATCGAAATTTCTCCGGTTATTAACCGGTGAAAAGTTCGGTCGGTGTCGGTTATTAACCGGTAAAAACCTTGGTCAGTTACTGACACTAGAATCAAATTTTCTCCGGTTATTAACCGGTGAAAACCTTGGTCAGTGCCAGTTATTAACCGGTGTAAACCTCGGTCCGGTTATAATTGGCATTGGCCGAGATTTTCACCTATTAATAGTGGAGAAATTCAGAAATCTGGCACCAGCGCCGGCCGAGATTTCAGAACGGCCGATGCTGGCAAAACCAACACCAACAACCTTCTCTCGCCGGACGTGCAAATCTAAAATCTCGGTTGATGCCGGTTATAACCGGTCCGACCAAGGTTTCTACGGGTTAATAACCGGAGAAACTTTGAACTCCGGTATCGATGCCAGTACTAAAATTCAAAGAACCGAGCTATTTTTGAGATAACCGATACCGGTTAATCGACCGTGCACACCCCTAAATGGTATTATGATACAATATAGTCCTCTCAAAAGTGTCTTTTCTTTTGTGTTTCTCAGGAGAAAACACCGTGAGCACACTTGGTCGGTTGGTTCTGATCATATGGCTATTTGTGGTCCTGATAATCAACTCGAGCTATACGGCGAGCCTGACGTCGATCCTGACGGTGCAACAATTATCTTCTCCGATCACCGGCATCGAAACCTTGGTCATAGGCAATGAGCCTATAGGATTCCAAATAGGATCTTTTGCGGAACACTACCTGATTGAAGAGCTCAACATCCCTAAATCAAGACTCGTCCCTCTCGGCTCGCCCGAGGCCTACGCCCAGGCTCTGGAGACGAGAGCCGTTGCTGCTGTGGTCGACGAAAGGCCTTACATTGATCTCTTCCTCTCGAACCACTGTGACTTCTCCGTCAGAGGCCAAGAGTTCACCACAAGTGGATGGGGATTTGTAAGTACTAATCTTGACTTACACCTAGTTATTAGAGCATGTATATTGTATAACTCATATACCGACTTATGACTCGCGATTTAGTGGGTCACGAGATGCGATTTAGTGGGTCGGCTCCTACTAACTTAGTTTGTCAGGTTTTCTCCTCTAAATCACTATTCACTTAGGCTATTAGTCCCAACCGGACTAATACCATTGATGACATTGAAGTACCACCCTTGTTATGTCTTGTGGGTCGGGAATGAATAAGAAAATCGATTCATTCCCGGGTCACGGGTCGGGAATGAATATGGTCGACTGAATTACATTTATTCCCGACTCAATAATAGAGTCGGGAATGAATGCTTCTGTACTAGTGGTCTCTGATGAAGTCGTTTTTTTATGTTATGCTGTCTAAGGCATTTCCTAGAGACTCTCCTATGGCAATAGACATGTCAACAGCAATCTTGACCCTATCAGAGAATGGTGAGCTGCAGCAGATCCATGACAAGTGGCTGCTGAAGAAGACTTGTGGTTCCATAACTGAGACAGAGGAGCTTCAACTACATAGCTTCTGGGGGTTGTTCTTGATTTGTGGGGCTGCTTGTGTCATTGCTCTGATGATATACTTCTGCTCAATGTTTCACCAGTTCAAGAGGCACTTCCCCGAGGAATCGGAACCCGCTATTCGTCCAGGCTTGCGCTCGGGGCGCCTCCAGACGTTCTTATCGTTTGTTGATGACCGGAAAGAGGAGGCCATTAACAAGCTGAAAGGGAAAGGGAAAGGAAAAGATTCAATGTCTACAAGTGCTGGTTGTGAAAATGGACCGGAGTCACATAATGGTCCAAGAGTTCAGTTTGCTTAGCTAGATAGGATTTTATTTAACTTGTCTACATCAAAGGATCATTAATGTAAGTGTTTATGTTAGTGTTGTTTAGCTAATAATCAGGTGTTATTGTAGCTTCAATGGTCTTAGCTATTAGTTCAGGTGAATGGTGATTTTGTCAGACGATTTGTTCAGTTTCACACAATGATATTCACCCTGTATATAAGTGAATAAGTGGTCACAACCTTTTCTCCTTTTTTTCATCCGTGTGTATGGACAATTCGCTCGGACAAAGAATCTATCGCCCAAAAGAATGGGCGATTCATCAAGACAAAATCTCGAACTTTCTCGAACTATTTGGTGGGAAGCTAGTGTTCTAGAAGTTTATGGACCGGGTGGGTGTTAGGCTTGTTGGCAGCAGTTCGTGATTATTAAGCTCTAAGTACATCTTTTGATGAGAAATATTAGAGGGCCAATTTAACTAAAAGATCAACCGAGGCTGATGGTCGAAAGCCCAATTATAATTCTATTTTAACACGCGTTCTTACAGGCAAGCCCGTTTACATGTTTGGAGGTGAATTATTTAAAAGATGAGAGATATCATTGAGAGGAAAGATAAGGGCTGACCCATTTGGGATAAATTCAATAAATTGAGAAGAAATTAGTAATTTTTTTGTAGGGAGTGAGGTTTGAACCCCTGTCCATGAGATAGCAAGCTCTGACATCATATTAAAGAATCAACTCAACTAAAAACTCAAGTTGATAGTTGAAGACCCAATTATAATAACACTTTAACCGGCAGAGCCCCCGAAGGCGACTAGCATAGGTGAATCCGACTGGTTCATTCAACTTCCCATAGCGGTGGAGGGGGCCTAATCCAGATGAATCTGAATGAATAGCCACGTATTGCGTGACAAGTGGCCACAAAGTAGACGAATTGAACACATGGGTGAATTGAGCGAGACGGTGAATCTTTCGTCATGAGAAGCGAGTGATTCGTCAAAAATTGTCTTGTCTTTTTTGTCGATTCATCTGTTAAATTCGCCCTGGCATTTGTGCCTTAAGTGGTTGTGTGAATGTTTTTAGAAGATGCTTCATTTTGTTCCCCTTCCTTCCTTCTTCTCTATCGGATGCTTCAAAAAAAAAAAAAAGACATTTTGATCCAAATTGAGCATCAAAACTCAAATTTGCTTTGAATTGGCTAAATCACACTATGACAAATGGAGAAACATGGAAAGCAAAATCAAGCCTCAATGTTTGCATAAGAAACAGCAATCAAAAACCAAAAGAAAGAATGAAATCAAAACTTTCATGCTATCATCATCATCATCGACGACGACAACAACGACCATACCAAGTCTCAGTTCTCCTTGGCAGCCGCAGCCTGCTTCGCACCGACCGCGAAGAACTCAGTGATCACCTCAAGCGGCATGCCCTTGGTCTCCGGCACCTTGAGGAACACAAACACCCAAGATATGACGCACACGATCGCATACAAGCCAAAAACACCAGAAAGTCCCATGCTCGTCAGCAGCACCGGGAGCGAGTAGGTGACGATGATATCACCGATCCAGAACGTCAGGGCGCAGATGGCAATGCAGAGCCCCCTGACCCGTGTCGGGAAGATCTCCGAGCAGAGAATGTTAGGAATTGGCCCGAACCCCATCACAAAACAACAAAAGTAGACCACAACACTGAATGTTGATATAGCTGCATTTACTTCAGCACCAAGATCGACGATACTTCCCAAGACCAGGATCACAAGAGCTAGTATCAGAATCGGGAGCGTGGTAAGAAGCAGAGTCCTGCAATCAACGATGCCAAGATGCAGATAGTAAATCGAATGAAATATCGAAGAACAGATATATATCAGAACTTGGTAAGTGTACCTTCTACCAGATGTGTCCATGAGCTTCATGGCAAGAGCGATGCTGGGAAGCATGAGCAAGGTGGTGATGCCACTGATTAAGAAAGATGCAGAAACCGCACTCAGGCCCAGGTTCGAGAGAAGCACCCCAACTCCTGCTTGCTCGAGGATTTGAGGAGTGTAGTACAGAACACCGTTGATGCCAGAAAACTATGAACCAAAGACAAGTTTGAGGAGCCAAGTAATAAACAATAGGGGTAACTTTGTTAACACACCTCAAAAACACGCCATGTAAATGAGGGGTTATCAGTAACTCATTTCAACTTTTCGCTGTTCATTAAAAACCCAGTTTTTGATCGGGAACCCACTTTAAAGGTGAGTTTTTTATCAGAACCCAGGTGGGTTTTTTATCCTGAACACAATGAAAATGTGAAACACCGTGTAAGTGAGGGGTTATCAGTAACTCATTTCCACCTTTCGTTGTTCATCAAAAACCCTGTTTTTGATTGAGAACCAACTTTAAAGGTGAGTTTTTTTTTTATCAGAGCCCACTTAAAAGGTGGGTTTTTGATCCAGAACACAATGAAAATGTGACATTGTGTTCCTGATAAAACCATCATCTATTCAATGTGAATCTGGGGTTTTTTGATGAATAACGAAAGGCGACTGTGTGTTACTGATAATCCCTCACCTGTAAGGGTTCCTGAAACTCAAAATCCGTTCACTTTTGTAAACACAGTTTTTTCCCGATAATTAACCAACCAGAAGAGCTAAAAATAATAACCTGTTGAAGCATTTGAATCCCCACTCCAACAACCAGTGCATGCTTAACACCGGACTCGAAAAGATCAGCCCATGAAGGTCCTGATTCAGCAGCAGCAGATGCAGAAGGGTGTGACATAGCAGGGCCAGCCGGATCCTGAGTGGTAGCTTCCTTGGAATAGAGAGCCGGTTGACTCACCAAAGCAGCAGCCTGAACAAAATCACCCTCCTGATGGACATCACCACCGCCACCAGGAAGAGACAGTAGAGAGCCCCGGCGAGATCCAGCTGCTGCAGTGCCGCCTTCCTCATGGAGATAAATCCTCTTGAACCCTCCTTCCTTCTTACCGTCAGGCCCTTCCCTCTCCGACCACTTCCACGCCAGCTGCCAACCACCACCGATCCCCATAGGTGCTGGATCGGCGTTTCCTTGCGCCATGCTTCCATTTCTCATGCTCATGTTCGGGTGATTGATGTCCTTGTCCATGCTAGTCGTCTGGCGGATCAAAGGACTGTGTAGATTGTCATCAGAATCGTTACCATCACCGTCAGATGTATAGTCACGTCCTGCCCTGCCTTGGTTCTCTTCGTCCCTCTCTTCCTCCCACTCTGGCTTGGTTGCAGCCCCTGCTGCGCTGAACATGCTGCCGAAGTTGGGGAAGAGCATGCTTCTCATGCTTCCTGTATCGGGCATCTTCTCGTGGACGCTCCCGAAGAGAGTGACGAGAGGATCCATGAGAGGGACGTTCCCGCCTGACATGCTCCCGTGGCGGGACACAATGCCTGTTGTGTTCTGCCTGACTGGTCTTGCAACATAGGACATGCCTGCTTCATTGCCATACAACTTGATTTGATCGTTTGCAGCAGCTGGGTCTTGATCGTCGGTGAGCTCAGCAGCTGGGCCGATTATGTATTCCTCTATTGATGTGTCGGCTCCAACCCCGAGACCCTCGACCAACAAAGCCAGTTCACCTGTTCATCACAAGAAGATCAAGACAATCCACATGGTACATTTGTAAAACAATTCAAATAGCTATTGTTGAAGGTTTTTTTTTTTAATGGATCTTGGTTCATATGGACCATGAAATGATACCAACATATATACATGTGATCAAGATGTATTCAAGAACCCATTATTCATGTTTAACCCTGACACAATTTAGAAGCTCAAGCTAATGGGTGGAGGCATCATTATGTTTATCAACGGGTCAATCCATCCACATAGGACACCCGAGGTTCATGCCCATTAAGGCAGACTATCCAGTCCCAAAGCTCAAGTTGATTGGTGGAAACATCAATATGCTTATCAACTGGTCAATTCATCCACAGAGGACACCCAGGGGAGGTTCATGCTCACCAGGACAAGGACTAAATCAGCTCTATTACCATATTAAAGCTTTATCCAACCCAAAAGTTTAAACTGACGGGTGAAAGTATCCATTTGCATATCCGGTGGTCAATTCATCCACATGTTATCGGTGTGAAACACACACTTCAACAATTCAAATAAGACAACATTGTTTTAGTGTAGAACTCACCAGCAACATCTTCCCTGCTGAGCAACTTCTGCAAAACCACCTTAGCATCGCCCATCCGTCCTTTGCTTACTAGCCAACGGGGGGATTCAGGTAGGTAGAAGATGGTAAGTGCAAGATAAAGGAGAGATGGTATAGAGAGAACCCCAAGCATCAACCTCCAGCTTGGTGCATCCATCAAGGACATCCCAAAGACCATACAGTATGACATAAACATACCTCCAGAGCCAGAGAACTGGGGCAGGGTGTTTAACGAACCCCTTATCTCAGGAGGGGCTGTCTCGGAGATATAAACCGGGACAATGGTCACAGAAAGTCCGACCCCAAACCCATCCAAAAGCCTTCCCAGAAGCAATGCATAAACATTGGGAGACCACATCATCACAAGGCCACCAAGAAAATAAAACATGGAGGCTACGATCAGCATGGGACGTCGGCCTACATTATCCGATATGGGCCCAGAGCATGTGGTTATCATAGTGGCTCCAATAAGGGACATGGCCACAATTAGACCCTCAAGGGTAGGTGAAGCTTCCAAATGAAACTCTTTCTTTATGTATAAAACAGCACCTGTACCAAATAGATCCAGTCATGTGATGGCCTGGTTCACTAAAAGGAGAATCACATATGTAAATCAATCAAAGGAATAATTGCAAAAAAATACCTCAAGGTATTCATTTTTTGCAACTTGTAGCCCTCTTTCTTATAATTGCAAAAAAAAACACTCTCAACTTGTCTTTTTGTTGCAATGTGTATAAAAATGACGATGTGCCCTTATAATTTAGACTTAAAAATAATAAGTAAAAAATAAAAAATCAAATTTTCATGTATAGCACCTGTACCAAATAGATCGAGTCATGAGATGGTCTGGTTCACTAAAAGGAGAGCCAAATAAGTAAATAAATCAAATCATGGATAAAATTCCATTAGCATTTTGATTGTAAGACAAGACTATCACAGCTATCAATCCCTATATGATAATTATATATCCAGATATGTAAGAACATCTCCAATGGGATTAGCCCACTGGAGTCAATTAGTTCAGGCGAATCCAACAAATTCGCCAAACCTCCCACAATGCTGGAGGCGATTAGCCAATAGCCACGTGTCATGTGGTAAGCGGCCATACATGGTGGGCGAAGACTATGGACAATTGCCCAAAAACCATTTTTTCCGTCAATTCACCCATTGAACTCGCCTTGTATTGCAGGTGCTCTGAGTAGATCAAATCATGGCCAAAAACACAATGTGGCAATTTGATTGCAACATAATCACAACAATCACAAATTTTACACCTTGATATCCAAAAAAAAAGCCCAGATTTCAGATAAACAACATTGCATAAGAGTTTTGAGATTCACCTGCAATGGTGGCATTATCCCAACCCTGCAACAGGTTTCCAAAAGCAGCAATAACAGCTACAATCACAGCTCCACTCATTTTTACTCAGAAATTGCAACCCTCTCCGCTCAGTAATCAACGAAACCTAAGTTTCTGACAAAACCCAAATCACAGATCAAACAATTGAACCAGCTCCGGTCAACCCAGTTCACCAAATCAAACCACAAAGCCTACAATCAAACAATCATCACTCACATTAACACAAGGTATTAAAACGAAACAAAAAAAACCCAATACAAAACAAACGAATCAAACCAGACCCAGATGCCAAAAAATCAAACCCAACAACAAAAAAGGTCACATTTTTCTTAACCTTCAAGAGGAAGCACAAGTACCCACGAACACAGTGAGCTCAGGTATCATAATCGAACACAGTGAACGCCATTGCCATCATCAACATCGTCCCATCAACTTGAAAAACGGAGAGATGGGTATCAAATTATCAGAGAAGAGAGGAGAGAAAAATGAGAATCGAATCGCAATCGTTGCTGCAAGAGATCGAGAGGGAGGGAGAGAGTAAAAACAGAGTCGAGACCGAGAGGCTCTATGAATCCTTGCCACCTGCCCTCTTATGGTGTCTCCTCCTCCTTCGCGTAAGCTCTTGTATCGGAAATGCAGTTATATAAAATAAAAATTGTATTTTTATTATTAAAAAACATAAAAAGGCAGTTTTTGGGAAGTTATAATTATTAGGTAGACATGGACAAGACTTTGGTGCTATGAGGGTATGTTTGTTTGTTATATTTTCATTAATGCATGCAAGAACAAAAGAATATTAGTTAATTAATTAATTAATTAGGAATGATAATAAAAATTGGTCTTGGAAATGGCACTCATTTCGGAATCTTCTTCTCCCTCCCACTTATTTTCCTTAAATTATTGCTTGTTGTCTTTGGCTAAAAACGGTTAAAAGTCAAGCTCTATGGAGGTTTAGTAACGAGTGTCTTGCCATGCACTTAACCTACGAAAACGGATCTAGTCTATGATGGACCGTTCGAGTTAAGAATGTGTTGTGTTACGGTCTCAAATTTCGAATCTTTCATTCTGAATTGATAAGATATCAAATTTGGACTATTCACTATCTTAAAATTCTGACGGTTTATAGTGTTTTGATTTTTCAAACAAGTTACGGTTTGGACGACTCATTCAAGAAAGAATAATCATGCACCGGTTTTCTTTTATAAGAGAAGTTTTATAAAGGTTTGAATCTTGAAATGAGACATAGGCAATACGGGGGCAAACTAATGTCACGAACTACAGAGTTTAAACGATGTCAAAACTGGAAAAAAAATCGACAATCCAACAACTAAAAATCATAGAGAAAACAACGTAACGAGACAATAACCATGCACTGGTGTGTTTAGTCACTGCAGTACTGGGAATATCTCGAGGGGACTGTTTCGTCGGGGGGACCAGAGTTTCTACCGCGTGCGGCTAGAGTTGTACCTCATCTCCTTTCGGGGAAATGCATTTCAGCATCAAAAGTTCATATTAAATAATTTTTGTTATAGATTTTTTTGAACGGTAATCGTAATCAATATATTAATGAAAAAAAACATCTTTGGGTCAGCCAGAAGATACAAAATTCAGCTGAAACAATTGTAAAGAAACAACTAATAAGTCCACACATTGTGGGATATAAATGAAACTGGAAAAAATGCTCTTTCACCAAAGTGCTCCAAGGATGTCGACAGGGGAATACTATGATACCGGTCGAGGCAACCGATACAACGACTTAAGACTGTGAAATAAGGTCGAGCGAGCCCACGATCAAAATAAGCACCAATCGACTCTAGCATGCGCTCTAGAAGAATACTGAAACCCAGAGTGACAGCCTGGGCAGCCCTGTAACCAGGTACTAAAATGGCTCAATTGGATTATCCATCCTCTTGAGGAGGCAGTTGACGCCGTCCCCCTCCGATGATAATGATGACTTTTAGAAACGTATAAGTGTAGGTTCTCGGTTTGATTTTGGAGAATGTCGCGCTGGTACTTGGTGGAATCGATGTCACACTATGGTCAATGAGCGAGGGGGAGTACCAGCTGACCCTTCATTGACCCCTCGTTTACTCATTGGGAGAGGTGAGGGTGCTTGCCGCCCTTCAT
>JAYMTN010000189.1:0-20055 GCA_036897425.1 Erodium trifolium
AAGCAAATACCTATATGAAGCAAAGCCTTATTGACGATCGCCAGGCCCGCGCCCTGCTGGAGAACCTGTTTGTTGCTGCTGCTGCTGTATCTGGAGGAGGAGGTTAGCAGCGAACTGCAGAGTCGACTGGTATCTCTGATTTTTATCAGCCTCTGCTGTACCCTGAGCAGCTCCACTCAATGCAGGTTGAAACTGCTGCCCTTGACTAGGAATCTCAACATTCACGTTGCCAGCTGATGCCATGACAGCATGTGGCTGGCCATGATTAGAACCATGAACCTGATTAAAAGAGGACATGGGGTTGTTCGTCTGATTAAAAGAGGACATGGGGTTGTTCGTCTGGGAGCCCGATGAGCCATATACAGTAGGATCCGTTCCATGGACCACACTGTATCCTTCCTGTGTATTGTGAGAAAATTCATGCTGATAGGGCTGGTTGACCTGAGGAGGGACAGTGTATTGTCCAATTGGTGAAGGTGTTGCAAAATTTGGTAATGACTGCATTGAAACTGCACCATGATTTGGCAGGTTTACTGAATCTTGAGCATGTGTGCTGCCGGGGGCCACCATTGCAAAGGGCTCATACTGGGATGGATGAGGAGCATGAGCGTTGTATTGATTCGCAGGCTGTTGAGACAAATGACCAGTATGATTCAATTGTTGCTGGTTCCATACTTGTGAAGGACCTCCATCATCATGTACAGCATTATGAAACGGTGGTCTGGGAGTAGACAAGCCCGCTTCTTGTTGAGCAGTTCCCGAAGCTGAATTTTGGGTGTTTGCTGGAAGCATGGAAGATAATGTGGCAATGAGTTCAGGAGTTAACCCAATTCCAGCTTGAGACATTGCAGTACTATTAGGTGCATAGCCTTGGGAGATGGATTGTGCTGAAACAGATCCAGAAATAGGTTGTGGGGGCGGTCTAGGAGGAGGCTTTGAGTCCTCATGCAAAAATCTGTTATAGTCCATTTGGAGAGCTTGCTCCTTCTGCATAAGACCATACTCAACTTGTGGGGAAATAAGATGTCTATCTAAGGGATGGGATGAAGGAATGGACTGATGTGCATGCTGTTCAATGGGAACATTTCCAGAAAGTTGAGGTGACTTGAGAACCACACCATATAGACGTTCAGGCCCTACGACCTTCAAAACTTTGGTCAAGAAATCTGAGGGAGGTACTAAAAACAAAGTGGTTCCATCATCCAACTTGGCAACACCAGCACGATCCTTTCCACCCAGGTAGCAAAGAAATTCAGTGTAAGAAGCAAAATCCGCTTCACTATCAGGCAAGAAGTAACAGATCTCAAATCCAATTGCTTCAGTATAGTGTTTGGCAAGCATATCTAATCCCGTTCTGGCAGAGCAATTAACTGTTTCAGGACTGCAAAACAGGACAAACTAATTAGTGTTATTAGAAGTCACACTGATCATGGTAGGATGTTCATATCAAACACATTTTAAATAAGGTTAAATCACAAGTGGAAAGGGGCACAAAATTGGAGCAGGGACACTTGACATCTGTGTAAGTAGCTCAGAGCTCGAAAGAAGGAAAGAAGAACCATTCCATAACAATTTCAAAACTCAATAAAAAATGTTAAAAAAAATCAGGAATTACTGGGAATCTTTCACTTCGAATTTAAAAACTTAGAACCATTGACATATGAAAAAATACGGTAAACTGCGATAAAAATGTATATACAGCAACTGTAAAACAACAAGTTCAGGGTGGGCGAGGACCTTGAGATAGTCAATGTATTTTATTAAGGACAACTCATAGAATGAAGGTTAGGTACTATAATGTACTGAAAGATATATTCAGTAGACATACATATGTAAGGTTGACAAAAGCAAAAGTTGACCATGAATAAAAGCAGATATGAAAAATTAATAGAAAATAGAACAAGTCATACAGTAGAAGATACTAAAAAGCACAGTGAAAATTATACTCACAGCTCAGACCCTATCCCTTTCCCGACAGGAACACAACGAGCCAGGCAAACAGAAGTCCCACCCTTGGCAATAACACCACGCCAGATGCAATCAGCACGTCCCCCGACAGGACTAAGACGGCTCCTGCCCTGAACAACTGCATACGGATCGACACCACTACCATTACTCAGAGGCCCAACCCCATAGGAACGGTCAAAGCCAAATCTGCGCTCGTCAGCCGTAGAGGAAGGAAGATAAGCATCATTGATTGATACAGAAGGATCTATTCTTGACCTTTTACGATCTCTTTGGACATGACTTGCATCAAACACATCCCATCCACCAAGCCTCCTGCCTGAAGAAGGAGATGAAATCATTCCAGGTGCAGGAGGAGAGAGCCTTCTCCAGTTTGAACTCGCCAGATTGTTGGGACTACCACCCTGCCAACCATGAATACTAGATAAATCACCAAATTCTGCAGCTCCAAGTTCACAAGTTGTGGCTCAAAACTACCATGAAAACCGACAGCCCTTACCGGTATATTTGCTCGAGCAATACCAATTGGTGGTGGAGGTCTAGAATGATTATTTGGCCCCCCTATACAGTTATGACCAAAAGTGTTAAGTTCCGAGATTGGAATGGAGAGTCACTGAAGAACATATATGGCCGTGGCCCTTTAATTTCAGGATAAAAAGAAAAAAGGTCTTTACCAGGTGCAATGTCACTAGAATACATGATGGTAATTCTGGGATCATTAAAAAGTCTCCCCTGCAAACCCTCTTTGGCACGGTGAGCTTCATCAACGCTCCTAAACTCAACAAATGAATAATGTCTTTGAGGAAAACACGTAATTCTCTCAATTTCACCAAACAATATAAATGCATTATGCAGCATTTGTTCATCGATCTCAATCGAAGGTGGGTACCCTACCCACAAAACATTACTGGGTTGACCATCTCCTTTGTTCCCACCAGCAAGTTGAGGATGATTCTACATAAAGAACAAACAGTTAAATTTAGTTCTGAAAAACCACACATGAACAAATTCCTATTATCATGAGGCAAATCCCACACCAAATTTTATAATGATGATAACCATACTACACAAGCCACAACAAAGAATTCGGTATGCTGAAACAACAATTAAGTATGCTACAAATATGCCTGAGTTGTACAGTAAACATCACGCAACAAAGAACCAAACTGCAATCACGCTAAAAATGCATAGATGTAAGGATGCGATCGGAAAAAGTAAAACTATCATACATATTGCATGTCAGAACTCACTTGTTGTCTTCTAGAGCCAAGGTTATCAAAATGGCTCATTGTCCCGCTCTGAAATTGGGCATCATTAGAGCCCCGAAATCCAGGCAATGGTTGTTCCTGTAATGAATGAAGAATATATAATCCAATTCGTATTTGAGCATTTAAAACAAATATTTCCCAAAGCAGCATGTGAATTCAAAAAGAGACACATCAAATATATTGAACTTGTCAGAAGGGTGCTTACGACCTCGTGCAGAGCATGCAAGTACCAAAATGATAATCCAATTAGAGATCGTTAAAGAATCAACTAGTATCTCATATTTGGAGCATCTAGACCTAAACATACATATTGTTTAAAGCATTGAACAGAAGGTAAAATATTGCATTTGCATTACTGAATGTCAGCCATAATGATATGTCAATTTGAAAAGAGAAACATCAGATATGTTGAAATTATCATAAGGGTGGTGTTCACGACCTCATGCAAAGCACGCAAGTACCAATATAAACCTCCAACTAGAGATCATTAGAGAACTATTCTAGTACCTCATATTTGGAGCATCCAGGCCCAAACATTCATATCATCTAAAACATTGAATAGAAGGTAAAAGTATCGCATCACTGCATATGTCAGCCATAATGATACGGTTGTGCAAAAGTATTGTGCGACTAGGACTAACATCTATTGAAAACAATACAAAGTATAAGCTTACTTTTCCGGAGGAATGAGACCGAAGAAAGTCTACACGAATCTGATCACTGCCTATTCGCTTTCCGTTCATTTTTTTCATGGCTTGAGACGCATCTTCCACCTTTGAGAACTGAACGATTGCAATGTTGCGTTCTCTAAGGAATTTAAATTCCTCAACTTTTCCAAACTTCATGAACTCTTCTTCTAATTCTTCCCTTGAGATTGATGAGCTTATCCCACCCACCCATAGATGATTAGAGGCTTTTGTCTGAAGAAAAAAGTACGTAAGAGACCAAAGATTAACACTAGTATATTTTTAAAAAGAACAAAGAAAATAACATTTAGGGAGGGAAAAAATATAGACGAGATTCAGTAGCCACATATATGCAGAGTATCCAGGATTCTGCCCGTATAAAGAATTTCAATCCCAATTTAACTTCTGGCAAATAAGCATGCCTGAAACCTTTAATAAATATATGGCAGAGCATATATCAACATTCAGTTTTAATGTTTCACATACAGGTATGATCAATAAATTAATGAAAACTAAATCCAAAACAATGCACGTTAGTGGATGCACATATCATCACAAAACTAGATAACTAAAAGCCACAAAAATACTAAGCCAGATGAGCAAGGCGTGGGCACCAAGTGAGAGATAATCCAGTCTGCAAATCCACGGTAACAATAGTGCTTGTTCCCAGCATCAAAAGGAAATGTACATAAGAGTTTAAATGGGTTTACAACTACACAGATGATCCAATGAAAACCTATAGCATAAGGCTTGTTTTTACCAACACCATATATCTTCCCACCAGCATTCTAAGAATTGTTTTTACCTCTCTTCTTTCATATGAAGAAGATCTAGGTTAAAAACTATGCATGCCAAGGTTAGATCACACACCAAAAGAAAAGGGTAATCAGTTTACTACTGAAATTGGTCATGAATTGCAGATTACACAGCCAACACGATGCCTTATTTCTTATGGGTGTAGAGAGAAATGACTCTCAGAATTTAGCAGTCTACACAAAAGTTAACTGAACAACATACTTCTAAGGATCTTTGTGTTGGTACAAGGAACTGCTTGTTAATCAAGAAGGGTCTGTTTGACATAAAAGCTGCCCTTGATGTAAATGGGTTAGGAAAAATGTGTGCTAGAGAATAACCCTCATGAGAAATCTTGAGTTTCTGACTGAAAAACATACAAATTACAGAGCAGCTAACCAGATCTCATTGGCAACTATTTACACAAAAGACATGGTCACTGCCACAAAAGTGAAAGCAGATTAGTGAATCGCGAGATAGAGTGATACCATATTTAGGGCAAAATGGGAAGGTATAATTTTAGGGCTTAGCAACTTCGACAACATTTTGAAGTTGTCAATTTAATAAATAAAAGTTCCATAGTTTGAACCACTCGAAAAATAAGGCACTATTAACCAACCTAGTTTACATTTGATGCAGTATTTCTCAAGCATTTGAGAGGGGGAAATTGTAAATTCAATTGCCACACCTTTGTAACTTCCGAGTACATGGAATTAACATTCTTATTTTTATTCTTAGGATCTTCCAAATCATATCATTAACCCTAGTCAAAATAGTTCCAAATTAGTAAATATTATTAGGGGGGAAACTAGTAGGGTGGTTCTGTTATTGATTGAATTGGATAGAAAATGCTTGATCAAGAAAAAGCTAGTGTAAATTGGTTGTTCAACTGATTCTCAGACCACTTTCAAAAACAAAACTGATTCTCAGACCATCTGTTTATGAATTTAACAAACTAACATAAATCACTCAAATCTAATGTTATTGGCCTTTTAACCCCTTTCTTAAAATCATTTTCATTGATTGTTTTCAATTCATTTTCTAGAAAATTAGGAGTCACTAACAGGATTCAGATACAATCTAACCCCTCAAATTGATGTAATTGTCCAGTTGCAATCGAATCTAAGCTAACTAGAACTGGAGATTATAGCGCAGATTGACAAAAATGATCCAAAATTGGGAAACACACAAAAGGCGAGAGAACTAACCGGTCTCGCAAACTGGATCTTAATCGGAAGCCCCTTGACGACCGTCCCTTGCAGCGCGTCCTTGGCAACCTTGGCTTCCTCCGCGTGCTTGAAGTACACGAAGCCGAAGCTTCTCGACGAATAGGAGGCGGCGTCGAGCGCTCCATACTGAGCGAAAATCTCCATCAAACAGAAATCGGTCGCGGTACTGGACAAGTTCCCGATCCAGAGATTGTTCGTCGGCGTCCCCGAATCTGAATCGGCGTTGTTGAACCTTCCCGGAGGCACCATCGTGAAGGCTGAAGTTAGGGTTTTGGGAAGACGAGATCGAGGACTGATGATAATGAGAGATTGCAGATAGAGCTGATTGAGTTTGTACCGGAAGCGTTCAATTACGAGACGTGAAAACGTTGGAGACATGGGATATGTCATGTAAATTACAGTTTTACCCTTCAGTCAGTTGCAATTTACAAAAGTAGGAAAAACACAACACTATAAAAACTTACCCCGTTTAATTGCTACAAACTACATTACGTCCACAAGTGGAATACCCCATTATGTATTGTCCAGGTTTTAAACTACATTTATATGTTGTTCACGTGCGAAAAAATATCCTTATCTATTGTTCACATCCCTAATTTTAACGAAATAATTCAAATTTTATATATAAATGATCATGATCAAAAGATAGTATAGTTTAAAAGCGTAGACCTCACATAATATAGCTTTTTGCATATGAACAATACATAATATAGTTTTTAACAATTAACCCAAATATTTAAATCATACATTTGTTATATTCGCGTGGTATCTCAAAGCATCCCTGATGGGATTAATCCACTAGAGATGACTAGTTCGTACAAATATGATCGTACGTTCTACTCAGCCTTCCATATTGTTAGAAGCAATTAGGCATGTAAACCCAATCGATTCGCTCAACCTTCCACAATGTTGGTGACGAATAATCGTGTTTCGCATAACAAGTGGTCACACGGTAAGCGAATTGGGTTGGCCGATGTCCTTCGCCCCAAAAAGGACGGTTCACCGAAAACCACTTATTTCATCATTTGCCTCAAATCCGACCTGCATTGAAGATGTTCTTATAGTTCCAACATTTTGTCATTGCTTACTCCTGCCTATACCAAACTTGTCAACATGTATATTGTTTACAAGACTAATTTTAAGCAAATCAACACTAGTGTTCTAAGAGAAGCACTTCTTCTATGTGGTTTAGATACAAGGCCTGAATCAACCTATCCTCCAAACACTTACAAGCTGACCTACAATGCCTGAATATTTTCACCATTTTACTCTACTGAGCCCTCTTCAAATGCTTGAACGATTTACGCCGAAGAACAGCTGACGCGGCTGGGGGAGGCAGCTTTCTTACCAACAAGCGCTTCATTTCTTCTACACCGTCCGAGACAAGTCTTGATAACCCCTCAAGCTCTGCTTCGTATTGATCACAAATGAAGAAGGAAGTGAAGAACAACACCAGTGCTGCATTTTAACTCCAAATATGTTAGTCATGAAAAATGGAGGATTCGTAAGAGCATGAAAGGGTTGTGGCCACTTGTCACATGACATGTGGTAGTGATAACTCATGTTAGCCCAAGCTACCCTGATAACACTGAGGGACATTGGGCTAATAGCCCGATAAAATCACTATTCTAGTGGGCTATTAGCCCAAACCATTGGAGATGCTATTAGGAAATAGTCGAATCTACTATCCTTACTTACCTACACCTACCACCAGACTCAAAGAATACGAGAGGCCTAATTTGGTGAGATAGAGCAGGCCTGCCACCTGCATTCATTACAAAAATCATGTAAGCCACGGAAATCACCAATAGCATGTGGATGCGCTAATTGAGTCCTAACAGAACTTTCTTGCTACGCATTCAAGAAATATATATCTTCTTGTGCAAATGATATTTGAGTTGGGTTTATCATAAAAAATGCAGTGTTTTGTGGAGCACTTGTAAACCTAAGCTATTTCTGTGAGTGATGCAAATGTATATGCTTTACGAAAGTGTTGCTTAGTAGCTCGAAATGTGAGTATGGGGTAATGTTGTTTTGCAGACTTTATGGAAACAAAAATCAGATCAAGTTACGAAATGTAAAACACAAGAAATAGAGTTATAACCGATAGCACCTTTATGAAAGTATTCCAATCATCTCCCATCGACACACGGTTTATTGCATGAACACACATGTTCCAATGATGTGCCAAGGCTGCAGTTGAATCTTGCACGGCTGTTTCTGAGATTATAAAACTTGATGAATATATCCTCCGAATTCTAACGCCCAATCTGTTGCAAAGGCACCACAGTCAATAGACCTGAAATAAATTTTCAGAGAATAGGTCTCAATTACTAAACAAAAGAACAAAACCCAAGAAATTGGTCAAGGAAACAAGCCAAACACTAAAAAAAAACATCTGAATAACAGACATACAAAATATCATTGCCTAAACATATTCATTTTGTTAATGACCATAGTCCTAAACTTTGTAATATAACCTTTAATTTCGCCACCACAGTTTACACGCACAGCAGAACTGATAAGTCTCACACTATAATAATACTACCCAACAAAAAACACTGTACAAACAATATGCATGAATAATAGAAAAAAAAATGAATGCATTACATTAATAATTTCTAAACCATATTAAGCATCAAAACTCACATGTTTAATGGTAGAAATCTGTAAAAATAGAGGATGATTGTGAATAGCGTCATAAGATTGGCTGCAGCTGAGACGAAGGTTTTTCCGCTCAGGAAAAACCAGTAAAACAAGAGGGCTAGAGCAACAAACCAAGTAAATGTTTTCTTCTCATCTTTCCAGAGCAAAATCTCCGCAACTGCATAAACACACATCAAGGTCATGCTACAATCTTTTTAATCCAACTAATGTAATATGATGCAGAAATGAAGTCACTTTGTAATCCCAACTTTGGAAAGTGATTGTTTGAAGACTACATTTTTAGACCTCCCACTAATTGTTTCATTTAACGCTCCCGCAAACAACGTGCTCTTTGCAGTTTACACTAGTCTAACAGCAAAAGGATCCGATATATAATCATCCTTCCCCTGATAAAACATGGAAATAACTACATGCAACAGCTTAGAACTAGCTTTAGCCAATGGGAAGCCAATCAATAAGATCTAGCTTAGCCTAAAGAAGCTCCACTAGGTTTTTTGTCTCTACGGAAAACCTAATCTAGTCCTTTAAGACGACGCTATCCCATTCAATTTTACAGGATAAAATAGGGCGGGTAAAAAAGTGATTGCTCATGCAAGACTGGCTGTTCACAGAATAAACCCTCAACATAAATACCAGTTATATAAATTGTATAGGCACCATAAATTGTTATCACTTCAAACTAATACAAAGCATTATACTGAAGAAACAAAGTCCATACCTTTTCCATTGCCTAGCAGCTTGTCCATTTCTGATTTTTCAGTAGGATCAATGTATCCAAAAGGCAAGTCACTGGCTAAATGAGAGAAAGATTCGACTGTCAGCATCATTCCTTCCTGCATATTAAGCGGTTATACTTTAGTCGTTTTCGTATAGTTAATCAAGGCACAGAATCAAAATCAGACAAAATCATCTTAACTCTGTCTACAATGGAGCATGGGAATGAGTACCAGACTTTACATGGACTTAATATTTAACCTCTTAGGGTAAAAAAAATGTTGAACCATTCACAGCTACCCAATTAGCTTTTGAAAGGTGAAGAGATTCTCTTAACCATTTTAACTGATAAAAATTGAACGTCTCAAAGTATGACTGCTAGGTTTGACACACTAAATGTCTGGTGCTAGCCAGAAGCACGTTGGGAGTGGTTAAAGAACCATTGACACACCAGGGAGGGAAAGATGTATAGGCAGTTAGATGGGGGCAGTTGACTGCTGCTCATCTTTTTTTTTTTTCAAAATTCACCCTTAAATTTTTTTTTTCATATTCATACCATTAGTTTCTGCGCTTTGCCTCACTGAAATTTAGAGACAGAAAAGAGAAAGTTGTCTCCACTTCGATAGTTTCACCCCCATTACTAAATGCTCTCTATTCGCCCCTGGCCACACCATCCTACAAGGATGCTAAAATTGTAGAGGATGTACAATGATGTAACAGTGCAAAACAACAGGTGTCATGCTTTAACATACATACACAAACTTCATAGAATAACTCAACCCCCGGCCCCATCCCGTCCTAGAAGAAGTAAAACAAGAAATAAAAGGGGAAAACTTACTCTCAGAGAGACAATTGGCAAGTATCCCAGGTGCATCCGAGCTGCACTGCAGTCAAAAGTTCTAGTGCGTGTGGCTAGATGAAATACGTAAGGATCTGATAAAGACCGGTTAAGTTTTATGATGCCTAACTTTTCATGAATCCACCTTATAAGCAAGATAATATACCAAACAATCCATGCCGGAACCTTTATCAATGGTCTGCAGTCAGAGAGTGAAAAATCAAATTGTCAATTTTAAAGAGCAGTACTAGAAGAACCATTAAGCACTTAAGAACAAAAGACCTACAAGGCAAGGCTATGGGTCTCTGCAGTAGAATGTGGAAGCATTCCAAAAAGAATATAATATGCAACAAGTTATGAATCAATAACGAAAATGTGCAAATAAAACAAAAATTGAGAGGCTAGGGATGGATTAGATAATATGGGGTATTGGCTTTTGGCTAAAAAGATATAAAATAAAGTAAAAAGGGGGGAAACATAGCACAATTAATATAGGTTGCATTTTTCTCACTCAAAGATTAGAATAACAAGAATCAATTAAAATTTCGAGTATTCTAGTATGAACATTGATTATTCCAAACCAAGCAGAATGGTGCAGTAATTATTTGCAATAGGCAGCAATCAAGATCAATATATGTGATGGCTGTTGCACAAGGATAGAATCGAATTTTTTTCCCAAAATAAAAAGATTTATACAAAACTGAATTCTCTTTAAAGAAAACCAAGATGCTTACTTTACCTCTTATAACCCAAGTCTTCCAGTACATCAGACACAAAATCCCAAAACGCCACTGGCTCGAGATTAGTGATAAAAAATGCCTACAAAATAATTACACAATTTCTTTCTTATGAATGGATCTACTTTTATCTCCATACAGAAGGGCATGAATACCTAATCATTGGGCATGGCCAGGCTAATCCGAACGAAGATACCTAAGCCAAGCCAGCTCAGCAATCAGGTACCCATGAAGCTCTGTAAACAATGATCAAAGTCTGTAAGTACCTTTCCAGCCGCAGTGACAACCCGGGAAACTAGAGCTTCCTCAGCACATATATGAGCATGGGCAACATTATCAACGAAAGTAAAGTCAGACATATTTTCACCACTTCCTACAATATACTGAAAAAACATTTATATCAGTTCACATTAAACTATTCCATGAATTAAGAAATAAAGTACATAACCAAAATGAGGGGAAAATATTATAATTTAACCTATTGATAAAGGCGGTCAGGTTCATTATATGGGTTTTATGGCAATTCAATAAGAATTCTCGCTTATACATTCAGAGTGGTGCGCAGGCAACGTATGATGTTTAGAGTCAAAGCAATTGAAAAGGACGTCTCTGAGAAATATTTGTGCTTGCATTGAGTTGAAATATGATCAGTACTGTGCTTGGATTTTACAATTTTTTCCGTTGTTTACCCAAGATATTGTGATTTGATCATAAACTCATGTACAACTTATCACAGCTACCAACATATATTAAGTACAAATATATAAAACCAATAAAAACAGGGCATGCAATTGATCAAACCTTTTTCCAACCAGATTTTGCTTTGTTCACCATCATTGGCACAATCTTATCTCCTGGTCCAAAGACATTACTAGGACGAAGAGCACATGTTATAAGGCCATCAATGTTGTTAGCGAACAAGATAAGTGCTTCTGCTTGAGCTTTAAGGTCACTCAACCTATCATCAAACTGTATAATGGTAGACATAATCAGAATCAGAATCAGATACAACAAAGCTTGACCAAATAGAATTACCAAATAATTTGCTATTAAGAATATGAAAGTAGCTTCAATAACAGAAGCATACCTTCCAAGGACACTGCAAAGATTCATCTCCATTACAAATGTCAGTCGAACCATCAAAAGCTACATCAGCTGAGCTGTTGTATATCAACCGTTTAACTCTACACTCTCGACAAGCAGTGATGACATTCTTTGCCCCTGCAGGGGAAAATGGAAAACTAACAAACTTAAATCTGAAACCTTATCAATTGGTTCATGATTTATCTTACAAAGTTAAAGATCCTCACCTTGAACGATAACCATGTAGCAATTGAAGAAATCATATTCTTCTAAACTAACATCTGTATAAAACAGGACAGAAGAGCCTTGGAGAGCTGCAGAAAAATGTTATATCTGATTATATGTTGTTAACAGTACAAAAAAAAAAGTACGCCATAAAAAATAGGTGGCAACTAGAAACTAGGGGACTAAATGCTATTGTTACTGCCTGACTAAAGAAGCATGTACAACCAAGTCACAAAGTAATACATACAATTGCAGAGACTATACAACCCCCAAAATTGATGAAGTCTACACTGTGACCTCATGATGGCTAGTTCACACCCAAAAATCGAGAACGATTTAGATGCGCAACATTTAAGTGCTCTCTCTATTTTCAGGAATACGAGACATTTAATTCAAAATTACATTGTCATCTGCATTTGTAGGCAAACCAACTGCACCTGCTACCAAACACTAATGTAAACACTAACGTCTTTCTTTCCGGACTATTGGAAACTAATTGCAAAGGACTTCATCTCACTCAACTTACGCACTCTTTAATAAGAGCAAATGGAAGTTTGTCTTCTCTCGTGTTTGGTCAGAACAAAAGAGGTTCCTATATGTCTCTATTTGAAGTTTCTCGGCTACCAAACACTATACAAAGAACCACTACATACATATACATATACCCCACAGTCAACAACACCTGTATCAGGGAATTCATGCCAAACCCTTGTACTAATTGATACAAAATTTTGAGCCAAACCCATAAAACTTGGGTTTGTATAGTTTCATCATCAACAGAAGATGAACAACTTCAACAGATCACTCCCTACCGTCCCATTTCTCGGATCCCAAACAATCAAGAACACCCATAACACAAATGGCTTTCATATTCCGATATTTCCAACACAAGCACCAACCAAACAGTATCGAAATTGACTTGGAACAAAGAAATGAAACTACCTTTGGCGATCGAGGCTTTCTCGCGGACATCGACGTGGAAATAAGAGGCGCGGCCGGCGGAGACGGCGTGAGAGAGGACGGAGTCGTGCTCGGAGGGATCGAGGCTGAGGGAAGGAGACGAATCGGCGACTCGGACGGTCCAGTCCCCGAATTCGAGGAGCTTCTGGACTAGACACCTACCAACGAAGCCACGCCCGCCCAGAACCACGCAGATTCTGGCGTTACCGTCGATCGCCATTTTCGGTGCTTCTCTTCTCTGAGATCGATCACAATTCGCAGAGAAAATGGAAAGAGAGAGAAAAAATAGAAGAGTTTGGGCTTGGCGCGGAAATTATGTATATTTCTCGTTCTCTTCACTTTTTCGGTACTGGGTCCACTTCGTTGTGGGGCCCATAGAAAATAATGATTTTGTAATATTTGAAATAATTACAAAAAAAATTGAAAATTTCATTTTGTATAACTTGTCTGTCTTTTTTAATTACAAATTTTAGACCGAAATAACGTGACATAGTACAGATTTAGACAATATATTATAAACTTCACACCAAAATATCATAACATAGTACGCACAAAGAATACAATAAACGTATACACCACAACGGTAATATATACAATTTGCTCAAATTCAACTCAAGCTCCCTCATATGAAAGATGACGCTTGAGCAACTACGATGTCCCGAGGGATACCGTTTTTATGTAATGATAAAAATGTTTTATTTTCTCCTTTTTATAATTTAAAATTTTAAAATAAATAGATGAAAAATCAAAATTCTCATTTTTTTTAATCATTTTATGGTATATAAGAAATAAGAAATTAAGTAAGATGAAAATTTGGTAGTGGGTCAACCGTATATTATTCTTTTTTCTGAAACATAATGATATTGTAATATTTACTCTTAGCATTATGCATTCGGTGAGGGAATTGTTTTATTTTATTATTATTATTTTGTTGAGTAAAATAAGCTTTGAAGTGTGTTTGGTGTCCCCACGTTTTGGGCACTAAACATGAAGCTTTTGTATTTATTGATTAAAATATTTATGTAATTTATTCTTCTGGTTTGGAGGTCACATAGAAAAGGGCAAGAAGAAAATGACATGAAACCATATTGGTGATTAATATTAATATGAACGTGAAGAGTAAAAGTGGTGATGATTAAAGGGTGGGCTTTTAGCCTTTATTAGTGGGGATAGTAATGTCAACTAATAGGGTTTGGTATATGTAAAATCCTCTTTTTGGAAGGGCAAAAGTGGTACATTATTTATTAGGTGATATTTAGGGGTGGGTATAAATAAAATGATCATTGGAACGACCCATTTCTGAAAAACCAAAAGTCTTGTTTCGGTCGTCAGGACTGGACACCTCGATCAGTTAACCGATTGATACTCAACCCTACTCATACCGGATCGAGGGGTGAAATAAATTTAGAATTCCAATCAGGTTGGGATGAGATTCACCTTGATATCGAGTTGAAAAAGGCGAAGGCAAAAGTCAAACAGAATTAATTGATCTATTTAAGATTCAAAACTCTCAATCAGAATCGGTTGACCATAACCGTGAGTAATTTGAAGTAAATGAAAAACAACAGGGTAATTGTTAAAAACTACATTATGTATTGCCCATATTTTTAAACTTCTCTTTTGACCACAGTCGTTTACTTACAAAATTTAGAATAGTCCGTTAAAATCAAGGACGTGGACTATACAAAATGTAATATGAACAATACATAATGTAGTTTTCCGCAGTTAACCCAAAACAAAAATTATCATACTTAGAATGGACCCAATTGGTAGATTCTCAAAAGGCCTTTGCAACTCCAAACCATTTATATCACCATTACAAACTCAACATTTAGATTTGAAACATTCATCAGGCAGCAATTATCTAATACCAACAGGATTCTCCTATACACAAACTAGAATTGTCATCACAAAAAAATGATGTAAACTATGCTAAAAATTATCATTCGCAGTGCGAATAACAGCCAAGGACTCTGCATCATTTGCTGTAGCCGGGATCTTCAGAGATCGTCTTATTTCTTTACTCGAAGCCCGAAGGAACGGATTGCATAACTTCTCGTTCTTCAACACAGCCGGGACCTACAAATAAAATTGCTTACTCGCTTTTAAACCCGAAAGCACGAATAAAAACATGAAAATATCGGGTAAGCCCCAAATGGTATGAAATAAACAGCTACCAGACTGATTGGGGGATAATTGCAAAAAAGTACCCAGAGGTATTTATTTTTTTCATCTTGTAACCCTATTCTTTTGATCAATGCAAAAAAGTACATTGAACTTGTCTCTCTGTTGCAATTTTTATGAAAATGACTATTTTACCCTTAAACTTAGATTTAGAAAATTAAGTAAAAAAACAAAAAATCCAAAATTTCATATCCCTTAATTTTCTTCCTCGTTGTACTGTAAAAAGAATAAGAAATTTAAAGTATATGAAAAATTGGATTTTTATTTCGTTCTTTCATTATTATTTTTTAAATTTCCAAGGGTAAAATCATTATTTTTTAAACAAATTTATACAAAGGGACAAGCTCGGGGCACCTTTCTGTAATTATCAAAGAAGAGGGCTACAAGTTGCAAAAAGTGAATACCTCAAGGTACTTTTTGTAATTATCCTACCGATTAATTAATAAGGCCGGCCTCACCGTTGGCAAGCCCTTGCTGCGAAGATGAGCCACATGAGCGGCATATGATTGCAAGACCTCATTCTTGGGTTCTATTGACAATGCAAACTTCGAATTGCTCTGAAATTGAAACTTCCGGGTAAATACTCTAGATGAGTTCAGCTTTAGATTGGATTTTTAACTGTATGAAGAACAAAGAGGACTAACCAGTGTATACTCATGACCGCAATATATTTTTGTATTCTCTGGCAAACACACGATCTTTTCTAGAGAAGAATGCATCTGCAATACATATAATTTATCTGTCATCTCATATAAATCATGAAGAAAACATAATTAGTCTGCTTAAAGCTCAAACAGAAACCTAGTGGCATTAGCATGGAAATATAGGAACAATTCCCGAGGCGACATTATTTATAGGGATAATTGCGAAAAAGTACCTTGAGGTATTCATTTTTTGCAACTTGAATCCCTCTTCTTTGATATTTGTAAAAAATATCCCGAACTTGTCCTTTTGTTGTAATTTGTACAAAAATAACGATAGTAAGTAAAAAACGAAAAATCCAAATTTTCATATCCTTAATTTTCTTCCCCTTTATACTATACAAAGAATAAGAAGTTTAAAGGATATAAAAAATTGATTTTTTTGTTATTTAATTATTACTATTTTTTGCTTTAAATTTCTAAGGATAAAATCATCATTTTGAAACAAATTTATACAAAGTGCAACAGAAAAGATAAGTGTAAGGTGCTTTTTTGTAATTATCAAAGAAGAGGGCTACAAGTTGCAAAAAAAGAATACCACATGGTACTTTTTTGCAATTATCCCTTATATATAAATATACATTCACCAAATGGAGCCTAAAATACTCATCAAAAAGGGACATGACCCACGAGTCAATGGCCAAGAATGCAAGTCAAAATTACCTGCTCAGGGGTTCCTTCAAAAAGTTTGCCACACGATAAGCTGAACAAGGTGTCCCCCGTGAAAATAGCCCCGGCACCAGGAAAATAGAAGCTAATATGCCCTGCTTGAAGTGAGCAATAAAGATTAGAATCAACTGAAAAAACATATCTTAACTAAACTAGGAGGCAGCTTCATGTTCCCTATTTTCCTAGTTTCATGCAATACATACTTCCAAGTAATATCTAGTTCTTATATCTTCATCTTGTATTCCCGAGAATTTTGTTTCCTAGGGTTGCCTTTATGAAAGAACTTTCAAGTTCTTGCCTGTTTTTTCACATAAACAAAAGAGCATTGAAAACTTAATCAATGAAGAAGTACAACCTCGGGTATGGCCAGGAGTTCCCATAACCACCACCTCATGGCCAGCAAACATCCACTTGTCCCCATCCTTCAAACTTATGTCAATACCCGTGATCCTATCCTTGTCAGTGTTTGAACCAATCACCTATAGGCAGCACAGAATTAATTGTAAGCATTATATCATTGTTTGCAGAATTAAAAGGACATAACAGCTCTTTCAAAGGGATTGTCATCCGTCATCACCCTTTACAATTTCATTTGCCAGAGAGGTATCTACTCTTTCCATACAACCCTCGAGGACAACCATATAAGGAGACTACGAATACAAAGTTTCAACTATGGACTCTTCAACCCATGCCTAAAATCTCACTCTTTACTTCCCATAGAAGTCCACCTTAGTTAATCTAGGGATACTTGCAAAAAAAGTACCCTGAGGTATTCATTTTTTGCATTTGTAGTCTTCTTTGATAATTGTAAAAAGTACCCTGAACTTGTCTTTTTGTTGCAATTTTTATAAAACAACGATTTTACCCTTACAATTTAAATTTAAAAATAATTAGTACAAAACAAAAAATTGCCGTTCAAAAAGAGTACGAAATTAAAAGATATAAAAATTTGAAATTTTGTTCTTTATTTATTATTTTTTAAAATTTTAATTTTCAAGGGTAAAATCATCATTTTGAAACAAATTAGTACAAGATGCAACAAAAAGACAAGTTTAGGGCACTTTTTTGCAATTATCCCTTTAATCTATCCATTTAATGGTACATTGACAACTTGAAAAATAAGAAAATTAAGGAGCAACTATATAATCATACCTTTGCTCCGTACCTTGCTTTTAACTCAGTGTTCCCCCCTGTGTGATGATGATGTGTGTTCAATATGTAGGTCAAATTTAGGTCTTTCTTACTCAAAGCATCTATAATAGGTACAGCGTCAGAGGGATCAACAACTCCAACAGTCCCTGTGTCCACATCATGTAAAAGATATGCATAGTTGTCTTTGAGACATCCAACCTGAAAATTTAACAAGTGATATAAGACACACATTTCTTGCGGCAACACTAGGAAAATAAACTGGTTAAATAACAACGCACAATCTTCAAGGACAGATTGTGGAGACATCTAAGAAACATTTTTCCTCCAGTTTAGGTGATGTGTGATGCTCATGAAGGCAGCAAATAGAATGCCATAAGTGTTTAAATTTCCAGAAAGACCGTTATGTTATCATATGAAGCAAAGTTGTTTCCGTCTAAGCAGAGTTATCCACTGATCTAAGAACATTTTCATGGTAAACTTAATGCATTGCAAATTTATTTTACTAATCTTTGATTCTAGGGGTAAGTTTGCTAACACACCCTCGGCGACTTTTGATTCTCAAAAAACACACTGTATAAGTGAGGGGTTATCAGTAACACATTGTCACCTTTTGTTACTCATCAAAAACTCACTGAAAAGGTAGGTTTTTGATCAAGAACACACTGAAAAGGGGACAGTGTGTTCAGGATATAACCATCACCTATTCAGTGTGAATCTGAGGGTTTTTGATGAATAACAAAAGGTGACAGTGTGTTACGGATACCCCCTCACCTATAGGGGGCTCCTAAACTCAAAGGTCAGGGGGTGTAAATAACATTTTCCCTAGATTCTATCACAAGTTAATCATATTTTTACAGCAATCGGTACATGTGTTATCATTATGCCTCGGTAATCCTAAACATTGAACATCAATTATGTCAACAAAATCTACTCACAAACATGATTAATTGGAGGAAATTATTTCCATCTTCAATAAGTAAAAACTACTTCACACATAAATTTCTCAAGCACAATGAACAATTTCAACAGTATTGCACCTAACATCCCTAATGTTTGGCAGTGAGTGAGTCACACTCAGTGTTAAGAGTTCTAAATAAAAAAGATGAATGCGCTGTAACAATAAGCCTCTACAATTTACGAAACCAGTAGTTCACACACAAAAAAAAACATCAGAGGGAAGGAGAGAGCTGACTCACCAATTCGATTTGCAATGTAGAGGACAGATTGGAAACACTGCAAAATTGATTAACTCTAAGAGTTCGCCTAGCTCCACGCAAGGTTTTAAACGGTATAGAAAACAACTGCATAAGTCCATACAATATCACTTTCCTAAGGGAAAACTGCCCCGCACAAGGCCACGCACATGGATCTCCTCTCACCTGAAATCAACGAATGCTATAAAGAATCAAATATCTGTTTCCAAAACATCAGCTCCAGAGATAATAAACCCAGATCAGCAAAAACACGAATGTTCTCACACAACGAAATAATCAAATCAGGCAATTTCATAATCCCCATTGAAATGCTAGATCTAAAACAGCAACAAACTCAGGTAACCTAAACTATTCCTATACAGATGTTTCATCTTCTACAATGTCGTTTACTGAAAACTGTAAACTCATCATATCAGATCATCCAGCGCACAGTACAAAACGAAACCCTAATCCAGAAATCCATCACACACTACAATACTAGAGTGCAATAGCTCATTGCCACCATAAACTTTACAATTTTCAACAGATACCCAAATTTAGTAAAATTCATAGCAACCATAATCACATAAACACCCAATCTTGCTAAAATTAAACAAATACCTAAATACCCACCAAAAAAATCCCAAAATGGGTGCGAAATTCCGAACAAATCCACACAAACTCGATTTGATAAAAAAAAGTGGGTGGGTTTTGCGATAAAAATGAGGAGGAAGATACGAACCGTGGAGCGAGGGATGGAGGCCATGGCTGAGGAGGCCTCGGAGACCATTTGCATCGCCTTTCTTCTAAATATTCCTCTCTCTCTCTCTCTCTGTTAAGTTGTCACTGAGAGATCGAGGAACTGCAATGGAAAAAAATGATCTTTTTGCCTGACAAACAATAATGGCACTTTTTTTTTTTTTTCCCATTTCCCACCACGCGTTTTTTTTCACTTTCTCGTAATCATTTCTCCAAAGAAGATGATAATTTCA
>JAYMTN010000190.1:0-19971 GCA_036897425.1 Erodium trifolium
GGTGTATTCCTAATAAGTCATCATCTGTATTCAGTATACTTTTAAAGGAAAACTATATTTACATACCCATTTTGACATTTCACTATCAAAATCTCCCACATAACACACTCACTTTTGGCTTTCACCAAAGAGCACTTAAAAGGTAGGTTTTTTCGGGCCGAAACACCGTCAGCTTTCGATTTCATCAAAACCATTGAAAATGTCGGTTTTGCATCTAACGGTTTTTAGTCAAAAACTTGATTTTCATAGGTTTTTTAATGATAGTGAAAAGTGACAGTGTGTTATGATACACAATGACCTTTATAGCATGTTATTGATAAATTAAGGTCAAAATGAATACGGTGATGAAGTTACTCTTATTTTTTAAGATAAAAAAAAATCATCAAGGGGTTGTTAATAACGTTTTCCCTACAATATACAGTTAAAGGGATAGCACATACCGCCTCGTCTGCTTCTCCAGGGAATGTGATCTTCTGTCCATTTTGCATTCCCTTCTCCACTATCACTTCCAAGACCTTCTTCTCCGGCACGACTTTTTCACCCTTGCATTGTGTGCACCGGTCTTTGTCATTGATGGTCTCACCGGTACCCTTGCATTCGTTGCAAGGATGCTGCATCTGTTGGATCATGGAAGGCCCGAGGTGCCTGATCGAGACTTTCATACCCGAACCTTGACAACCAGCACACTTCATGGAAGCTCCAGATTTCGACCCCTTCCTGAAATTGTTCAAATTTCAACACACTATTTTAGGAGTTCATGTTATCCGGCTAAGAATGAAGTGAACTAAAAGCATCTATAATAGTATCAGTCCGGCCTAAACTATCTCGACCAAAAAATTGGTACTTGTTACTATCTTACTTCCACATAACCAAGGATTTGAGTCCAAAATACTCAATGTACTCACCCGCTGCACTTGGAGCATATGACATTACGAGAGAGCGAGAGCTTCTTGGATGTCCCGAGATACAGATCCTCTAGCGAGACCTTCAGTGGGTGAACAACATCCTCTCCTCGCCTCTGCCTCCTTCCCCTACTGCTACCACCACCACCACCTATTCATAGATACAAATAGGTGACTTAACTCTTATTTACTTGAAAGCAAATGTGTATGAAAGTTAAGGGGTTGGACTATGTTAGATTAGGATTTCTCCGCTTTCTTGCTGATAAAAATATAACGCATATTCACACTACTCAAACAAAGAGGGCACGAAAGACCTCTAAATTTGTAAAGCTGGAGATTTATTGTTTACCTCCAAAGGCGCTCCCGCCAAAGAAAGATTGGAAAATATCAAATGGATCATGGCCGCCCCCACCCCCACCCATACCTTCCTTGAGTGCATCTTCACCGTATTGATCATATATCTCTCGCTTTTCGGGGTCACTCAGTACCTCGTATGCTTGAGCCAGCTCTTTGAACTGCCAAAATTATCTACAATGTGAAGCTGAATTGCTAAATTTAGCCACCCCAAGCAAGGACCAATAAGGTAGATCACAGACAAATAGCATAACCAGTTATGACATAAATACCATCTTTTCTGCTTTAACACTTTGTTTTCCAAAACTGAATTTTTCGGTAAACAAACAGAAAATGATTTTAAAATCAGGGGAACAGTTATTTACACCCCTTGGACAATTTTTTATTTGCAAAAACACAATATATGTGTTGACTTATTAGGGACACACGGTTGACAAATTCATTATCAAAATGTATCAAAATCTGTTAAGTATGACTGATTCCACGAAATACCTATCACATGCTTGTCATATGCCTCAAAAACGTTCCCGGAATAACATGAAAAAACTTGATGTCACAACGTAGACCTTTTGTTTATTTTCAAATCATAACCCTCACCTATCATCTTTTCATGTTACTCGCTAAATGACCATTAAACTCGAGGACAGAAAATGACAAACATTCAACATTATGATATGAGAACCAACTTTTGTTTGGATTATGATTTGGTAATAAACGATAGGTCAGGATTATGACGTTGAGTTAGCCCTAGACGATAAAACGAAGAGAAGATTGAGCGTTTGCCCGAAAATTCATAAACAAATTATTCACTCAACAATGCACACCCAATGATTGTGATATTAAACATCCAAGTTCGATTCAACCTCTCCTAAATCTACATTTCTGGGTAACCAAACAGATATTGATTCAAAAACCAGCTCCAAATTCACAAACCACGCTACCAAAAAATCACAATCTCTACATGATCAGAGCATAAATTCTTTTGTTCTCTAAAACTCGATTTCCCGGTAACCAAACAGACAAACATAAATTCGGAAGCCACCCTCACAATCAGAGTCACTGGAGCCATGATCAGAACACAAAACACCATAATCGTATACAAAAATGCACAATCGATTCAGCATCCGAAGATCAAATCGAGAGAGAGAAAGTACCTTCTCAGGATCGCCGCCCTTGTCGGGATGATTCTTAATGGCGGCTTTCCGGTAAGCCTTCTTCAGATCATCCTGAGACGCATTCTTCGACACTCCCAGCACCTCGTAGTACCGAGTATTGTCGCTCTTCTTCGGCGCTCTACCGAACATATCGTCTTCTCCGATCAAATCAAGTTTCTTCTCCGATCGGAAATGTTCGTAGCTTCGTGTCGACGGAATCGGAAAAATCTGGAAGCAGAGAGAGAGCTGTGACTGAGAGAAATGCGCAGGGGAGAGCTATTTAAATACGGTTGGAGTTCGTTAGATCGATGTGTTAATGGACGGCTACGATTGAACTCATCATATGGCGCGTCATTGAAATCGGAATAGTCTAGAGCTTTATTTTTGGGCCTTGGAATGTGAATGGAACCTGAAATTGTTTGTTCCAGAAGGTTCCGATAAGGGATTGTTTTAGTTTCTTAATTGGTAAGAAAGAAAAAAGGATGATACTAAATGCATCTCTCTAGGAAATATCTGAGAAAACACGGTGATACGTGGTTGATCGTAGGAAGTAACGTCCTATAGCATCTCCAACGTAGGATGAATAAACAAAACCTTGGCTATCCAACTATTGTACGGGGACAGTCGTGTACGACTTGGCCCAAACGACCATAGACAAAACAGAAGAACGGGAGACACTCATATTGTAGGAGGAAGTGAATCGGGCGGTCATGCTTTGGCAACAGTAACATCGTGGACTGACGGAGTGGTCTCATTAGGTCCGTCCAGAAGCGGACCCGAAGGGCCTCGCCCTATCACATGTCACCTTGACACAACCCCCGAGCGTCGAACCTATCGTCATGTCCGGGGTCACTGTCATCGCATCCATTGAGATACTAAATGCTCGAGCCCACATTTACATGTGATCGAATCGGAGAATGTGGCTTTGAGCCTCCAATGGGGACATTTACCGTCAACATGGATGAGAACATAGGGACCGAAATAAGGGGGAGAATGTGGTGGTTGCATGGTTCGTGGAGGAAAGGATGGTACTCGGTTCAAGTCTTGTAGGAATCGTGAAGGGCGCCTCGATGAACCACCTCATGGGGCAGTCTACGAGGCATCTCGGAAAAGAGCACACGAGATAGTGTAATAAGCACGCGAGACTGAGATGTGGACATGCATACGAGGCATGAGCATAATTAGAAAGGGAGGATGATACCATAACTAGATACATAGAAACACTAAACACAAAATCGGATGAATATCGAAATACTCTCCTTATAGCAACATCCTTAGACCTGCTTGTTTTTTGTTTTTGTGTTAAAGTGACTTTTGAAATCCAAATTTTCATCCAAAATATAACAAAAAGACATTGAGAATTTTTTAGAAAGTACATTAATGCATTGAAATCTTATTTATAATATCACACATTTCGAAAATAAAAATAAAAAAAGTAATAATATTATACCCTTTCGCTCAAAAAAAAACAAGAAAATATCTTATAGACTCGTTCGGAATTACCCTACCTTTTTTTTAATTAAAAAGTGACGAGTTACAAAAATGAACCTAAACGACAAAGCAGTGCTGACAAAGAAACTGTTCGTGGCTGTCTATGCAGAATAGAAAGACGTGGTTCCCACTTTTTCTCCAGAGGGGAAAAAAAACATCAATTTCTGTGCCACGTCAGTAAATCAAATAATCGGAGCACATACCGGTCGTTCAAAATAAACGAAATTACGCATCTACCCCTACCGAACCCGATCTCAACCCTCAGATCCGGTGCACGGTGGGGACAGATACAGTACATTTGCAGCTTCTCTTCCCGTGATTGACTGACTCTCTATCGGTACCTGGCAGTGACAGAGACCCGACTTGGCTCTACTCTCCCGCCTCCTCCTAACGACGCCGTTTCGCACCGCTTTCCCTCCCCTCCCCGGCGCAATTTAGCCGACACCGGTCCTCGCCGTCTCTCTTATCTCTCTAGTGAGAGAAAGTCTCTGCAGAAGATTGGAAAGGTAGAGAGAGAGAGGGACTGTGTGAGTGAGGTTGAGGTTTTGACTTTCGGGTTGGGCTGGAGGCTTTCGATTCGCTCTCCTTCTTCGTCTTCGGTGCGTTTGAGGTTCCAGGTGATTTCTGCTCGCGATCCGTTGATATGCATTGCTTGATTGCTCCGATTTTGCTGTTTTCGCTCGTGTTTTGTACTCGATTTTTGTAATTTTGGTGTTTTGGTTTGGTCTTTGACTTGGAATCGAGTTTGAGGTTTTTTCTGGTTTTGGTGAGATGTCGATTATGTCAACAATTGAGGCCGAGCGCGAGCATTGCTTTTCTGAGATTAGCTTATATGCATTGCTTGATTGCTCCGGTTTTGCTGTTTTTGTTCGTTTGTGCTACTCGATTTTGCAGTTTGGTGTTTCGGTTTGGTCTTTGACCTCGAAATTGGAATCGAGTTTGAGGTTTTTACTGGTTTTGATGAGATGTCGATTGCCTGAATAATTGAGGCCTAGCGCTAGCATTGGTTGTTTCTGAGATTAGCTTATATGCATTGCTTGATTGCTCCGATTTTGCAGTTTTTGTTCGTTTCTACTGCTCGATTTTGCAGTTTTGGTGTTTCGGTTTGGTCTTTGACTTGGAAATTGGAATCGAGTTTGATATTTTTACTGGTTTTGATGAGATGTCGATTGTTTGAATAATTGAGGCCGAGCGCGAGCATTGGTTGTTTCTTAGATTAGCTTATGTGCATTGCTTGATTGCTCCGATTTTGCTGTTTTCATTCGTTTCTGCTACTCGATTTTGCAGTTTTGGTGTTTAGGTTTTGTCTTTGAGTTGGAATCGAGTTTGAGGTGTTTACTGGTTTGGTGAGATGTCGATCATGTGAACAATTGAGGTGGGGCGCGAGCATAGATTGTTTCTGAGATTAGCTCAGATTTTGATATCATTCTACATTTGGAAATTCTGAGATCTGCCGAGGATTACTCTGAGAGATTGTAGCTGTTCATCACAAGAATTATAGCTATTTATGATAATGTATTGTGTATCTGTGCCTGTAACTGTTTGTGGAGTGCCACTTTGACTGTTGAGTTGTGTATCAATTGTATTTCAGGTCTTCTTAATGTAGATTAATATCCTAGGATTTTAGAATGCCATTTCAACATTGCATGGGTACAAGGGACTGTAATGGACGATGAAACGTCACTATGGATTTGGCACTGCATTACAATAAGATGAACGAGATTATCTTCTATAGTAACATGTCTCTTTGTTTTGCTTATTGTATCTGGAGCCACTGGATGCAGTCCAATCCTCCAAATAACTTCCAAACGTGAAATAACGTTAAGATACAATGATATCTCTTGGTTGAAGATGATACAAGACCAATGGGTTAATAGTTTTGGAATTTCAAACAATATGTGGTACAGTGTGGAAGATATTGATGGAATTGGCTTTTTTGGTAACTTAATTTCTCAACCATGTAGATACTTTCGTTTAATCTTATCATGGTAGGGCAATGGAATATCAAGCGCTTTATCTGTTTAGTAGGTAGGTTTATGCTCAACACGTTTCTTCTGGTTCTTTCCTGTTGTTGATTTAAGGTTTAGAACTTTATTCAATGCCAATACTGTGCCCAACGTACTTATAAAGGCACAAGAAGCTTCGGAGATTCAGACTTGAAATAGAATAGCTCATTGTAAGCAGACCCGAGTAGACATTTTTGTTTCTTATACTATTCTTGTAGTTCTTGGTTATATTTTCATCCCTTAGCTGCTAGAGTGAATATGTTGGTTTTAGAGACTGAAGTGTTTCCTTGTTTGCACTGCTGCGCAAACTTATTTATATGTTAAATTAGCTGTTCGAGTACTCGTAATTCATTATGATATTATTTCACTTGCCTCCTATTTCAATCTCAAATGGTCTGAACAAACTTGTTATTTTTTTTTTCTACTATGATTCTCTTGCAGCTAAAATTATTTTAAAAGCAGCACATTATTTGTGCATGTAAGTTAGATGCTTCTTTCTGGCAAATTTTTCTTTCTTTGACGAACGTATGGGAGCTATGGGGGTAACCGCAAAATGGATTAAAGCTTTGGTTGGGTTGAAGAAATCAGAAAAGTCACCATCTTCAGAGAAGAATGAAAATGTAAGTTTTATTTTGTCCTTTGTATGCTGTGTAAGCTCTCCAAGTTTTTTTAAAAAAACAAGGTGAATTTATTATCCTGGTGTGCTTGCCTAAATTGAGATTTTCCCTTCAAACCATGTAGCTTGTCTAGAAGATATCAATGAATGCGGTATCTGTTAGTACTACATTTAATTTTAAGTTGCTTTTATGTTTTTTTACCAGGTCCGTTGTGCTCTTCTATAACTTATCCTGATAATTGCCAATAAGAATAAAATTATAAAAATAAAAGAACAAGAACCAGGGTATCATTCATAGGTAGATAGGTAATAGAGACTAGACTCGTACTCGGTTTGGATGAAAGGGTTTTCTAGTTCAGTTTTCCCAAAATACTTTTTACAGTATGCATATGCACGTTGTTTTGAATAATAGTAAAAAGTAATAAAGTAAAATGGGAGAACAAAAATAGGAAGGAGAATGAAAAAGTGTAGAGTAGAGTTATGAAATTAAGCCAGTAGGGGTTGCTTATCTTGAAAACACCCCTTCCTCCCCAAGGTAGAGTAGCACGACATTACCATAAATCAGCCACAGCATGTCATGGGTGCTCATATTTATTTCAAAGAAATTCAATCTCTTAGCCCTTGGTTTTTCACTTTATCTTTATTTGCTCCACAAACTCTAGTTCTGGGTAAAAGTTACAGTTTAATCCTAAGACCGTACTAGCATCAGTGACAAGTTCAATCCCTTTGTTGCAGAAATCAGCTTCTAGCAAGTCCCGACATCGAAGAAAGAATTCTGTTGAGATCAATACCGATACGATTCATGACGAGTTCAATCAAAACCGTAATGCCACAGTTGGAGATGCCAATATATATTCAACCACTGATGCTGCTGCTTCGCCTTCAGGTTCACTTCAAGTAGAAGATACAACTGATAATCAACAGAATTTGAAGGAAGATTGGTCTGCAACACGCATCCAAACTGCTTTTCGAGGTTTCCTGGTATTGGTTCTTCTATGTCTGTCATCTTTTAGATGTATATAATTGGTGCTGTTCTTTTGATACCTTCATGTTCTATGATAACACATTAAAGGTGCACCTGAATCATGCATTTCCCTAAATTTCCACATCCAATCAGTTTTGTTGAGCGTCATGTCTAAAATCCATATTCTTCCATATTTTAGCCTTAGATAATAATCAGGTCAAGGAGTTGGTTTAGGGAAATACAGAGAGACGATATAAGAGTAACTGTTTTGTTAAATCTTATCAGGCAAGAAGAGCTCTACGGGCTTTGAAAGGACTGGTAAGGCTTCAAGCCCTTGTCAGAGGCCATGCTGTAAGAAAGCAAGCTGCAATAACTCTTCGCTGTATGCAAGCCTTAGTAAGAGTCCAGGCTCGTGTGCGTGCAAGGCGTGTCCGTATAGCATTGGAGAGCGAAACAGAGCAGCAGAAACTTCAGCAACTTGTAAATGAGGCCCGCGTACGAGAAATAGAAGTACGCAACCTGCCAACCTCGGTTAACCAAGAAAAGTGCATTTTTGAACTTGACTGCATCACAACATTATTTTTTACTTTGCACAGGATGGATGGTGCGATAGTGTAGGATCTGTTGAAGAAATACAAGCCAAGTTATTAAAAAGGCAGGAGGCTGCCGCAAAGCGTGAAAGAGCCATGGCGTATGCCCTGGCTCATCAGGTTAGAACGTGATAGCGTCCCTAATATCTGGCCAACGAATCTATTCAGGGGGAATTCCTTAAAACTAACTTTATGAATTGTCCGCAAACGGAAAACTTGTACACTGTTGTATTTCTGTTATTTTTAAACAAAATGACTATTTTGCCCTTGTACCTTTTGAAAATTAACAATTTTGTCATTAGTAATTAAAATAATAATTATTATTATGAAATTAAAATGACGGTGAATAGTTAAAATGAAAATTTATTTTTCATTTGAGGACAATTATGTCATTTTAATAAAACAAATAATTAAAATACAAATTGTTAATTTATTTTTCATTTGAAGGGCAATTTTGTCATTTAAAAAAACATCCATTTTAACAGAATATTCTTACATTTCCGTCCATTATAATGGAATTTTCCATAAGTATGCAGAGTTTCAAACAAAGGGTAGTTTACGGTTCATATATTTTCATAGGGTAGTTTTACATTCGTGGGGGATTCATTAAGGTAGTTTTAGTGAATTCCTTGTCTATTTTCAATGATAATTCCGATTCTTATCAATTGAGCTCTGCTCATAGTGTCCTATAGAATAATGTTAAGTCTTTTTTATTTGCATGTAGTGGCAGGCAGGGTCAAGGCAAATGGCTGTTCCTTCCGGGTTTGAACCAGATAAAAGCAGTTGGGGCTGGAACTGGTTGGAGAGATGGATGGCTGTACGTCCATGGGAGAATCGCTTTCTTGACATCAATCTTAGAGATGGGGTGATGATTCATGACGACGGGTCTACCGAGGGTAACAATGGCTCTAGACCACAGTTAATATCTGCGGGCAAGAAACCTCTTTCATCAAATCATCACCCCAACATTACAACTCAAAAGACCGGACCATCTCATTCTGATGGGGGTAATTCTTCCCCTAGCAAAGAAGTAATGATGGAACATTCCAATGCAATATTTGTCAAACCAAAGCCTAAGCCTTTTATGGAAGATTTTAACGAGGAAGCAAATCCTAGGCATGGTGCTGGTTCCAGATCTCGTAGCAATCCAAAAGAGAGACTCGCTCAACCAGATAAGCAATCAAAGAGGCGACATTCTTTGTCTAATATAGGTACCCTCTCCCTCTCCAAATATGCGGGCAAGCTTTTACATGATGGCTCTTTAGAAAGATTGGTCATACTATGATGCTCTTACTAGCCTACATTGCATGCTCATCTACACTTATAGTGTCAATAGGTCCATAAAAATAAGGGAAAACACCAAATACACACCCTCGCACGACCTTTTTTTTAGCAGAAATGTTGTATCACTTTTTTTTTCCAAAACGCATCTAATCGTCACCTTTTTTAGCAGAAAACAATGAATTTCGTTAAGAAGTACTAACGAAGCTATAACTAACTGTCACCTCTCGTTGTTTTCTGCTTAAAAAGGTGATAGTTATATGCGTTTTTGAAAAGAAAAAAAGGTGTGACAACACGTTTCCGCAACAACAACAAAACATCGTCCATGGTGCGTATTTGGAGTTATCCCTGAAAATAAAACCTTCTGTAGGCCCTATTGATGATTATGTCTGGTTGAAGTATACTATTGGGGTAAAACTGCAAAATGTAGAAAACTTTTAATTTGGGTTAATTGTACAAATAAACATGGTCACATAGTAACTTTTCACACACAAATGAACTCAGAGTAAAGTTTCCACGACGACCTATATGAATTTCCACGTACCACTATCATACAAAATACACGGAAACCATCAATTTTTTTTTTATATTTCAACCGTCACGTGAGTTTAAAATATCCCAATGCTACTAATTCTCTTCCTTCAATCTTCCAATTTCAAAATGACTCGATGGAGGACTTCGATAACAAAATCAATTTGAAATCGAAAGAGTAAAGCGTAAGAATGCATAGTTTTGGGATATTTTAGAATTTATACTCACATGTAAGTCGTGTGACCAAAAAAACAGAATGGGTTAATTGCCAAAACCTACCCTAAAGTATTGTCCATGGCCAAAAAAATACCTTATCTTTTGTCCACACTTTTAAGGTGCACAAAATATTGTTCACGTGAACAATACAATACATAAGGATAGTAATTTCGTTGAAAAAAGTAACAGACAACCATGGTCAAAAGATAGGGTAGTTTAAACATGTAGACGATACATAAGTTAGATTTTCATACGTGGACAATACATAACATAGTTTTACACAATTAACCCGTTTATTTATTTATATTTACTCGGTCTGAGCAGGTGGAGGACGGGGAACTCAAACGGCCAAGCATCCCAGTAGAACTGCCGCCGAGGGAACACCAATCTCTCATAAGCCCAATAAAGAAAGATCCAAGTCAAATGGAAGGGTAGATTCAAATCCCTCCAAGTCAATGGCACATGCTGCTCATATGTAAACATCTCAGTGTAAGTCAACTTCTTCAGGCCATTAATCTCTCCCTCCACATGGGTTTTCCCTGTGAGGAAATGTAAATCATACCTTGTCGCGTCATCGTCTATTAAGCTTCTGAGATGATCAGGATCAGCCCGACTAGGCCTGCAGTAGAGGGAACGAATAAGATCGGCAGGTATGATCTGTGATTGTTGTTATAGTCATCGTTACATATTGTTATATTTATGTTAAAATGTACAATCCCAAAGAATTGTCAAGTTTCGTTTCCACTCGTGATCCCGAAGAACATGTAGTTGATGTATTGTAACAAACTTCGGAGATGTATATATTTTTTGTGTTTGTAGTCAGAGACATTGAGGTATTATATTATTGGATTGGATTTGAAGTTGGTTATGCTGTGCCACCCAAGAACTTGTAGTGAAGCAACCTTAGAGCATCTCTAATGGTCATAGCCCAGGTGAATAGTGGTCTCATCGAGCGATTCGTCCAGCTTCTCACAGTGATATAAGCCCGGTGCATGAGCGAATAGTCATGTGTCGTATGGTAAGTGACCATAACCCTTTCTTCCCCTTTTGTTTGCGTGCATGGGCGGCCGAACACCAAAAAACCCCATTTTAAGTTGTTAGTCTGCTCAATGCATCCGGCGTTGGAGATGCTTTTAGTTACTCGTACAATATCGATTCAAATAATATCAGGATGACCCTGGTTATCAAAGGAATGACAATGGGCCAACCCGATCTAATAGAGTTATAGAGGACATCGTGTCCCTATCAGATTTGGGTTTATTTGCCATCTCTAATCTATTACTATTGACAACAAAAGCATAATACAAATTATCAAGGGTGTCCAAAAATATATGGTACGTAAAAGTGGTGTCGTAAAAATCCTCGTCTAAGCGTTGATTAATACCCGACTTTTATAACACGGGTCAAAATTATCCAGTCCGCCTAAGACCATCCGACTTTAACAAATTGGGTGTAGATATCGACGATTAGAATTAACGCACGGTTAATTCAATTGCCAACACCAATATGAAAGCTTGGCGATTTTAAGGATAATAACCGATACAATCGACGGTAATCTAATCCCACTCTAGATGCTCTAAGGGACGAAATGGAAGACCAGTTCTGGTATGGACATTCTCATGAGCACCCATGAAGCACCATAATCTATATTTGCAAAAGAAGGGGTAGAAAGTGACACAATAATCAAAGCCAATTTGAGTTTAAAATGTTCTGGTAATCTGGTTTGACTTTGGTTACAAATAATCTGGGACTAAGATACAAGTTCTTGGACACACCAATAATATAATACCTCAATGTTTCTGATTACAAAAACAAAAAAAGAAAAGCACATACATCAGGCAATGGAAGTGTTTTATTTCGACATTTTCATCGACGACTTGACTTGACGGTTGGGAAAAACAGGCATTTCTGGGGATTTCTAACATTTCTTCTCGCCAATGATTGGAATTAACACATGACAGACGGTGTAACCGCCTACTCTACTGTGAGAAGCTTTGCGATTTCGGAGGTATTAACCGATGCGATCGTCGACCATGGATGCTCCAACTCTAAGGGAGGAAATGGACGGCATGGACATTCTTGTGAGCACCCATCAAGCACAATATAGTGAGTGGCACGATTTCGTATGTCTATTTGCTCTCGAAAACTGAAGTTGTATTTGGATAGGTGAAGAAGTCCCACATCGGAAACATAGGAGAACGAGATGGTGTAGAGTTTTTATAAATAAGTAAAACATAGGAGAACGGTACATTAAGTTCTGGTCTGTGTGTTGGCGAGAAGGCCCACGGGCCTCTGCAAGCTACTTCTTGGGCTCTGTGGGTGGGTAAGAAGGCCCACGGATGCACCTTGGCTACTTCTTGAGGGGCTTGCGTTCGCGCGGCCCCTCTCCTATTCTAGTCTTTGTAATTTTATTATTTTACTATGATGTAATTATGAGATTTTAAAATTTAATTTGTTTTTAAGTTTTTGGTCTTAATTTTGGTACTTTACGTCAGTTTGGAGTTCAAAAACTACTTATTTATTTTGGTGGGTATTAAATTGATTTTGAGTTCAAAAACTACTTATTTATCTTGGTGGGTATTAAATTGAAAGGGATTACTCCAAGAACTACAATGCCCCGTGTAACTGTGAAAAAAAAGTCATAGAACCGTTGGTTCTGGGAGTTTTTCCAAATTCAAACAAATGAATTTTTTTTATAAATGTAAAATAAAACAAATTTCGTTAATTTTGGTTAACTCCATAAATGTTGAAAAAAAAATGTTCAATTTACTATTATTCATTTAAGGATAAATTACAAATACCTACCTCAATCTTTCATCGTTTAACTGATACCTATCTCAAACTTTTTTTAAACCGATACCTACTCAGATGTTTACTTTTATAACTGATAGCCCCTAATTTTTTCTAAAGTTACGAAAATGCCCTCAGTGATTTTTTGAATATTTTTTTTAAAATAAAGCTGAAGTGATTTTTTAAATAAAATTGAAGTGATTAAACAAGTAAATATTTATATATAAAAAGTGATTTTTTTAAAAATAATTATTGAAGTGTAGTTGAGGATATTTTCGTCATTTTAGAAAAATTAGGGGCTATCGGTTATAAAATGATACTTAAGGGTATGTAGATATCGATTAAAAAAAAGTTTGAGATAGATTGAAGTAGGTATTTGTAATTTACCCTTCATTTTAATTTTCAAATATTGTCACTCTTCTCCTTCATTCATCTCTGTCTTCTCCGTCGTGAGGTCGTTGCCAACAAGAGCCAAAGACAACAATGTCGATGACAAATTGCAACACTCATTTCTTCATGTTCTTTTGCTCATTCCACCACCACCGATTAATCTCCGTCTTCAACCTCTGCAATCTTTGTAGAATTTGTTATTAACCATCCCATGTCGAGTTTGTCTTCAACTTCTACAAATCTACTTATCTCGACCTGCTCTTTCGCAAGCTTGAACACCTCTTATTTCTGCCACCCACAATTCCAAAATCAAATTTTCACCTAATTGAGTCATGAATAACAATGACTTTGGTTTAAAATATTATGGTTTGACTTTAGTTTCAAATAATCTGGTTGGACTAAGATACAAGTTCTTGGATGTACCAATAACATAATACCTCAATGTTTCTGAATACAAAAAAGAAAATCATGTACATCAGCCAAAGTATGTAATTCATGACTTGGTTTATACCGTAGGGATGACAATGGGCGTGTTTTATTTAGGCATTTTCATCGACGATTTGAAAAAACTGGCATTTTCTGGGGATTTGTAACGTTTCTCTCCTTTTTCGACGTAGATAACTGAGCCCACGATTGGAACTAACACATAATAGGCGGTGTAATCGCCTACTCTACTGTGAGAAGCTTTGCGATTTCAGGGGTACTAACCAATGCAATCGTCGACGGTGGTTGCTCTAAGTCTACATTTTGCAAAAGAAGGGATAACGAGTGTGCCCCCATCAAGCACAATAGTCTATATCCTGCAAAAGAAGGGATAGTGAGTGGCACGATTTCGTCTGTCCATTTGCTCTTGAAAACTGAAGTTGTTTTTGGATAGGTGAAGAAGTCCCACATCGGAAACATTGGAGAAAGAGATGGTGTATTGGTTTTATAAATATGTGTGGCTCGGTGATGCTAGCGGTTGACTACGGTCCTGAATTCTAATGTAATCTGCCTAAACTCTGGTCTGTGGGTGGGTAAGAAGGCCCATGGGCTTGCGTTCGCGCAGCCGCTCTCCAATTTTAGTCGAGCTTTTAACTGATGAGACGTTTGTACGTTTCAGTACGTAGGTCTTAAAATTAGATATATTGAATATTCAGCCTCCATTCGTCATATTTTCATGTGACCTTTATAAGGTTAAGTATGCAGGTTTTTAAGTTTGATCTATGGAGTGTCGGCCTATGCCCGTTTGGCCCGGTTCGATTTTCCTCTCGTAGCATGGCATGATCCCGATTTTACGTAATTGTTATACCACGATTGTCCTCTCCTATCATAGCACGACTCATACCTCTCTTACAAGTAACCATCCGAAATAAATTCGTTCAAAAGATTAAACCAGATGCAACACCCAAATAACCATCCCAAACAAACCCGAGCACTGGAATGGAAGCTTTGTCTCAACTCAAACAAACACAACAAGTGTATGAAATAAAGAAGAAAAAAAGGGTCTAAGAACCAGATTTTACCGACATTAAGTATATAGCAGCCAACAAGGGTAGTAAAGAAGGTCTCTAACCCATATTTTCCTACATGAAACACAAGAAAAAAAAGGATATGATATTCACATTTTACAACCATGAAGCACGAAGAAATAAAAACATCAACCCCAAACCCAACCTGAGAAAAACAGAGAAGACCGAGTAGACACTCTAAACACCCCACAATTTACACGAACTTGTAGAAAATCCCTCATCTCATCGGAGCCACCCACTTAGAGAGTAGGCAGAACAACGATACGCCGACGGCCAACACCGTAAAAAAATAGAGATAAACCGGTGTCCAAAACCACGGAACTCAAATACCCAAAGAAAAAGAAACAACTCGACTTCAAAAAAAGGTCGAAAGACCTATACCAACTTGTTGGTGGCCAATACCACATACCGACGAGCCTCCAAGCAGCCATATAGAGGGGAAACAGAGAAGTATGAAACAGAACTAGATCTAAAATGCAAGTAGAGTAACCATAAGTGAGTAAGAGAGTGTAAAGAGGTCGTCACCCACCAGGACGAGGAGCAAAGTCCTGTAAACAGCTTCAACTCCACCAAGATCAAGCCGGAGCAGGACCGGTAGAAACGGACCGTCAAATCGCAGCACCCGAGGGACCAACCCACATTCATCTCTGTCTGCTTCCTCCGTATTCGGGTAACCCTCAACACCCGGGTCTCCCACAATAAAGAATGTAGGATCCTCACTGGTACGTCTCCTCCTCGAAGACGGATGTGTCTACCACCCCTACTTAGGAAAGCTCGGCGTCCACAGACACCATTGAGCAAGTTGGCCCAGTTGGGGACGGAGAGAAGAGCATTGAGCTGCCTCGCGGGTCAGCATGAGTTACCCGGGGGACCTCGGGGTGTTTCTGAGGAGCCACACACCGGCCACCATAAATCGCTCACGCGACTCCCAACCTCCTCCTTTCCCTGACATACTCCTTGATCGACTACTTCGACATAGCAAAACCAATCAAATCGAGACGAGGAAAGTACAAGAGATCAACTGTACAACACACATTTAGAATAGGCCCCCCCGGGTCACACCAGGTTTATCAATTTATAATCAATGCCTTAGCCGTTCCCAAAGTTTTATCTCATCCTACTTAACATGTTTATTACCATTTCAATTCGACATACGGTCTTTACAAACTTTTCTCTTTGTATTAATAAAATTCTCGATTCCATGCGCTAAAAAAAAACTAATGATTCTAAATGTATTTAAAAAGTAAAAGTCGTAAATCGTAATAAGTAAAACAACCGTGAAAAAACACTAAAAATTGAATATATTTTTTTGTTAGTTAAGGAGAGGAAGGGAGTGGCACTCACCGTCGTAGCGCGTGGTGCTCTCCTGCCCCTCCATTACCGGGAAAAGGCAAAGACTCCGTGGAAACCGGAACCGGTGATCACCGTTAACAAAAGCATACTCGTCCCCGGTTATTCCGGTCACCCGAAAACACCGCTCCACGCCGTCGATACAAAGCCTCCCCTCTCTCGCCGCCACTCCGTCCGTACACACTCCATTTAGATTTTCACTTCTCTCTCTAAAAAAACGAATTTTAGAGAGGGAGAAAAAAATAATCCGAGAAAAGAAAAGAAAAGAAAGGAAAATTTTCAGCCGAGAAAATTACAGGAATAGTGCATTTTAGAGAGAGAAAGTGGTATATTTGGCTTTAGAGAGAGAAAGAGATTAGTGTTGGCTTTTTCTTTTGATGTGTTGTTATTGGCTTTGAGATTGTCTCCGTCTCCGTTTTTGTACTTTCCTCGACCGGCTCGCCAGAGAGGAAGCGAGGGGAAGCGCGTGAACTGATTTTCCGAGCTCTCTCGTGTTCGCGGGTTCGGATTGGAGATCTGAGGAGCCGAGGCTTGGCTAGGATTCGGTGGAGAAGGAGTGTTGATTTTGGAGCTGGATTGGGATGTTGATCGCCAATGCGAGCTCGTGGTGATTCCGGCTTCCGATCTTTTGTAAATTAGGGTTGTGGTAGAAATGGATGTCGATTCCTCCATGTCGCCGGAGTCCGATCACGATCCGGCCGTTCAGAGCCAGAGCGAGAGCCAGAACGCGCCTAAATTTACGGAGCAGCCAGGTGAGCAGTCGGCGAACGGGGTTGGATCTCCGGCGGGAGGGGGCGCGGCGGCGCAGCAGAGCCCAGTGGTTGGGCCGAGGCATGCGCCTACGTATTCGGTGGTGGATGCGATTCTAGAGAAGAAGGAAGACGGGCCGGGGCCTAGATGCGGCCACACGTTGACGTCGGTGGCGGCTGTTGGGGAGGAGGGGACGCCGGGGTTCATTGGGCCTAGGCTGATTCTGTTCGGAGGCGCTACAGCGCTGGAGGGAAACTCTGCGGCGGCCGGGACTCCTACATCGGCGGGAAGTGCTGGCATAAGTATGTCTCTGATTTCATTTCTCTGCTCACCATCTGGATTATTATCGTTAATTTGTTAGGGTGTTTTTGTTGCAGCTTCTAATAATTTTTGGATTCTGGAAACCAAACTTTTGGATATGATAGTTGTTTAACTGATTTTGTTATCATTATTAACCTGAAGTTGCTGAATTATGAGGTTTATTGAATTATTGGCAGGTTGAACTAGTCATTTAATGAAGATCAATTAATTTGATATGCATGTTTTTGTTAATTTTCCACTATGAATGATGATTTAGAATCTGTCAGTTGTTTGTAGATGGATTGTCATGTAGCATGCATTCAAATTTCTTGTTGAATTTTAACTGCATCTGTATGACAAGCCTTCTGTTTATGAACTGATTGCTTTGTTCGTAACTGAAAATTCAAGTGGAATATGACCCTAGATTTTGCCCTAAGTTGTCAAGTTCATTACATTTTGATGGCAGAAGGTCCAACTGTGTGCTGGTTTTTAGTTTCATTTCTCTGACCCCTGGTCGTGTACAAGCTTGTGGAATTCTAGGTGCATTGATTTTATTGTTTGGCATCAGTTATGGTTCCACAATCCCACAAGTTAGGTCCTGATGAATTCATTTTCTTTTGTTTTCATGCTCTATAATCTGTCATGGTATTTATGCAAATTGATTTATTGGCATATTAAACCTGTTGTATTAATGCCCCGACAAGAGATTGAAATGTATGCATGCTTATTCTTTACATCGTGGAAAAGTTGCAACTCTGATTCAGGTTTTTCTCAAGCCAGAATATTTTCTATGTTGAACTATTAATACATTGTACATTTTTATTCATTTATGATGTAAAAATTCCAATTTTGGTATTGCTTTTAACTCTTGGTTGTATGGTTGTTTTCAGTTATGGTTCAGCATATCCCAACTTTAACGAAGTTAAAGTAATCGAAATGGCATGCAAATAGTTTATATGTCTTACTTGTTACCATTGCTGATAATGAGTTCGTTAAAACCCATGAAGTAAAATGAAACACTTTAGTGAGATATGGGGAGTTCCGTGTTCTGCCATTTCACTTTTGAAAGTCGCATATAATGACCTTTGTTTATAACTTTTATCACCCTTCCTGGATTTACATATTGCTGATGTTTTTGTCCTTACGTCTCTCTAAACTAATGATGTTTTACTTGAATTACAGGATTAGCAGGTGCAACTGCTGATGTTCATTGTTATGATGTTTCAACAAATAAGTGGTCTAGGTAAGCGTGGAGCTGACAATTGAATATAACCTACTGTCCTAGGATTGTGGTGCTTATGGTGAACTTATTTTGCAGGATCACTCCCTTTGGAGAACCGCCCACACCAAGGGCTGCTCATGTGGCAACTGCAGTTGGAACTATGGTTGTCATTCAGGTCTGCATAGAGAGCATGATATCCTTTAAGCATAATTTATGCTACGTTAATCGTTAGGCAACTAAGCTCTCACTTCCAATTTTCCATCTTAACTTAGGGTGGAATTGGTCCAGCCGGTTTGTCTGCAGAGGATCTCCATGTTCTTGACCTTACACAACAACGGCCTCGGTGGCATAGGTTTGTATCTTGGAGAAAGTTCTTGCTCATTTTCAGTGTTGTATGCGATACATCTTCTAAATGTATGCTAATATTCTTACAGAGTTGTTGTTCAAGGCCCTGGACCAGGGCCACGTTATGGACATGTTATGGCTTTGGTAGGGCAACGGTATCTCATGTGTATTGGAGGCAATGATGGTAGGGGTCTTAGTTGGTTCGATTCATAATTTAATATGCTTTGTGCATTGAATTTACATACTAAGACTTAAAATTAATAATGATATGATGGTCCAGGGAAGCGGCCTTTGGCTGATGTATGGGCCCTGGACACTGCGGCTAAACCTTACGAATGGCGTAAGTTGGAACCTGAAGGGGAGGGTCCACCCCCATGCATGTAAATCTTCTATCTCTCCTTGACCTGCTCCATCTTAACTCATCCATCATAAATTTCGGCTTCACGTGATGGGGTTTCAAATTTGAGGTCGCACGTGAATTGCACTTTCTTTTGTGACCTTGTTCTAAGACTAATGAGGAGTCCCTTCAATCCTCCATTTTCAGAATATTAGCATGCTATATTACTTCACATAAGCCCAGTACTCTTTTCTTTTCAAAGACTTTAGAGCTTATTAAGCATAACATCAAACTTTTGATAGTTCCTTTTTTTACCAGGTATGCAACTGCAAGTGCTCGTTCTGATGGTCTTCTTTTGCTTTGTGGAGGAAGGGATGCAAACAGTGTGGTAAGTTCACATGGCCAACTGTGCACTAGAATCAGAGCAGACGATAGTAAAAAAAAGAGTTATTTTGCATGTCTAAATTATTTGATGGGCAAAAAGAAATCTTGTAAGAGCATTAGGGTCCATGAAATAAATATTTATTTGCATGTGAGTGATATGCAGAATTGAAGATTTGTTTATTTGTCTTTCCAATAGTTTTGCTCAAGGAACGTTTCTTTTTAGCATTTATATTCTGTTTCCAGCACTTGTTTTACTGTCTTAATTGTTGAGAACTTAATTTTCGTCCTTCCCTACTAGTGGGATGGAATCATGAAAATTACTTATTGATATTTGATAATATTATCTTATGTAATTGTCTTCTGTTTCTTACCAGCCATTGGCAAGTGCATATGGACTTGCTAAACATAGGGATGGTCGTTGGGAATGGGCTATTGCTCCTGGTGTTTCCCCTTCTCCGAGATACCAACATGCAGCAGTGAGTTTTTT
>JAYMTN010000191.1:0-19971 GCA_036897425.1 Erodium trifolium
CCCTCCGAGAACGATTCGGGCGAAGAAATTCTCCCCGGGCTGATTCTCTCCGCGATTCACAACCATCCCAACGTTGCTTTCGTGAAGGCGTTTGTGGCGAAGCTTCTGAGAGACTTCTCGTCGAAGGAATCGGCAAGGAGGGTTCTGGAAAGGGCCTTTGAGACGAGCTTGAAGGTCGTGAAGGAATCGCTGGAGGAGTATTCGAGCCCCGATTTCAGAGGCGATCATAACGAGACGGAGGCTATACAGAGATTGAACCTGCACACGGCCCTGACGAATGGGAAACATCTCCTCTGGTTGATTGAGAGGATGATTGAGCTGAGGGTGGCTGATTCTGCAGTCAAGGAGTGGAGTGATCAGCCATCTTTCACTGCGGATTTGCAGAGGGCTTTTCGTGATGATGCCTGGAGGAACATCGTCCCAGGCCTCCCGGCAGTCGTGCTCCGATGCACCTCCAAGCTTGCCAATGCAGTGGCAGCTGGTACCATTTTGGCTGCTAGACAGGTATGCTTCAATTTTGTTCCTAAATAGCTCATCTTTTATGTTGGGAACTTGGAGATATGAACATTATGCATATAATTGCTGAACAATTTTGAGATACCTTGTGGACGTTTATATATTAGGATTTATGTGGAACTTGGACAATGTTAATGTTGGGATCAATAATAATATGGGTTATATTGAAAAACTGATTTGAGTGTTCACGTTAAAAGATGATTGTAGTTTCTTATGAAAATGCATTTTAGGATTACGAAATTGGTATTTGCTTCTTCAATTTTGTTTGTTAATTGCTTATCTCTTATGTATTAAACTTGAAGATGCAAACATTTATGTTTAGATATTAGGATTTAGATGGAACTTTGGAAATGTGGATTGTGGAACCAATACTAATATGTCGTGTTACTTTGAAATGCTGATTTGAGTTCACTCTCGAAGATATATTTGTAGTTCAATTCTAGTTTCCTATGAAAATCTATCTTAAAACTGCCAAATTGGTATTTGTTGTTCCGGGTTCTATGGGGTGCATTTGCTTTGTTGGCATTTTGATCTCTCTGCAGCAAAAGAAAGGTTGATTTTTGGTTATATCTTTGCTTGGAAACTGCAGTTTTGCATTGGAAGAAAAGAATGTTAAAATGTTATCTAGGAAAGCACTTGGGATCATGAAAGAGTTGAATCATTTCATTTTTTTCCTTTATGAATGTTCAATAGGAACATAAGGAGGTATATTTTGGGAATTGGGATGAAGAACATCTATTATTTGAATAATAGTGAATTTGTTTCTAAAATTCTTCTCTTTTTTCAAGCTCAAATATGAGAGATCATGTATAACGTGGATTGCTTTCGAAACTATGGATTACTATTGAATAAATTTGAACCCGGAAGATAACTTTTGTTCTTCTATCTTCTTTATGAATGTTCAATAGGAACACAAGGAGGTATATGTTGGGATGGGGAATATCTGTTTGAATGGTAGTGAATTTATTTCTAAAATTCTTCTCTTTTTTCGTATCTCAAATATGAGAGATCATGTATAGCATTAATTGCTTTCTGAAACTATGGATAACTATTGAATAAAATAGTGCCCGGAAAATAACTTTTTGTTCTTTCTTTTTAGTTATATTGATGACATCGATTATGCAATTATTGTGCAAACATCTCAGCCACTATGCTCTGCATTTATTAGGAAAGACAGAATAATACTCAGTTCAACTTATTCTGTAATTTTGTGGTATAGCTCATCTGGATCTCTGTTGAGGGCTTTCAAGCTGATGGGTTTCATTTAGAGGGCAATAAAACCTTCATATGAAAGCTTATTTGGATAGCTATCGGGCACTCCCGTCTGATTGAAGTTCAAAAATAAATTAAATATGAAAACCTCTAACTAATCACAGCCATTGGATTGCAATTTCATATTTCCTATGTAAGTGTAAGCTTCTAAGCATAAGTTTAGATAGGGTATTTAGTTCTCATTCCAAATTTTGGTTTTGACCTAATTGTTACTCTACATATCTAACTGTCTGTTTTCATTTGGAAAGTTACTGTGTGGCACTGTGGTGTTGACAGATGATTTAGCCTTTTATTTGAACTAGGAAATGTAGCATTGTTAACCATAACACTGTACTGTTCCCAGAATGAGTGTAGAGCAGATATCTGTGGATATTTGATAAGGTAACTTGCACATAACCACCTTTATGAATTGTCCACAAACACAACCACATAGTGAATTTCCCCGGACACATTTTGTACGGTGGTGATGAAAAAATAATTGACAAGGGTAGTCATGTGTCTGGAAAACTTACAATGAGGTCATGTGTTCATTGGACATTCACAAAAGTAGTTAAGTATGTGACTTGGTAGGGACAGAGTTTCGTTATTTCTGTCTGAACTCTAAACCCGTATGTTATTTTTGCTTGTTTCAGGTAAGGATGAAACTCGTAAAAGATTGGCTTCCCGTTCTGATCGTGTGCAAAGAAAACGTGACCCCAATGCTGTCGAGCCATAAATCACTCTACTTGGAGCTGGAGGAGACGTTCCTGAGAATCATCTCCACCCTTCCTATGTCCGATGCAGAAAAGCTGTTGCAGCAATGCCTCAGCTTCTCAACCCGAAATGTTGATGATTGTCCTCATCTGGTCATGGCGTTCAACACTTGGTTCCGCAGGGCGACCCGACCGGCAGAAAATGATGTCCTTATCCCAAAGTAGTGTGTCCCTTCTGCTGATGGGAGAGGTGTAGGACTTTTTGTACATATATAATCAGTGTTTGGAAAGCACGACTTGCTGTATATACCTGTTGCGTGGACCTTGTAGACACGTATGGTTTGTTTAAAGATGGTGAATTTGGTCCAATTGATATGAGAGTTGTACCTTTCACTTCATACCTCAAGAAGTTCTTATGTTTTTGGATACGATCAACTGTACAACTCCAGGCTTGAAATCAAAGGACAATTACAGAAACAAAAATTGATCATGTGTTGTAAATTGGTATTGTGAATGATATTTTTGTTTCTATTAGATGTAAAACCCGTCATAGAAAGAATTAGTCATGAACAGTTAATTACCCTAAAGTATTGATCACATATGGGGCAAAATTGCGGCAATTTTTTTGACATTTTTTTAATTTGTAAAGGAATGTACATGATCTGTGGCTAGTTATTAAGCATATAGATGATACTGACAATAAAATCATGCAAATGACTTGAGACTAAAACTTAGGATACATAGGTGGACACTTTTAAACTTCTTTGAAACACTACTTTATGGTATGTTATTATATTTAACCCACTCGTCGAAAACGAGTTACTTGTTCCTTATAAGTTACGGTTCTCTTTTCTTGATTTTTGTTACAATTTATATGTAAGGATGATTTTATTCTTTATCATTTATAGTTTAAAAATAATAAGTAGAAAATAAAAAACCAAATTTCTATATTTATTAATTTTCTTTTCTTTGCACCTTACAAATAATTTAAAAAAATTAATGGATATAAAAATTTAAACTTTTGTTCGATAGTTGTTACTTTAAAATTTGAATGATAATACCATCATTTCAGACAAAGTAAAATAAAAAGACGACCACGTGATTTTTTTTTTTTTTTTTGCAATAATCAAAAAAAGATTACACCATATGTCTTGAGACTTCTTTTTATTCCAAAAATAAAACAAATATTGAATTATAAAGATAAAAAATGTATTTTTTTTTCATATATAAAAAATGTATTTCTAGTTTAAGGAGTATTAATTGAAAATAAAAAATTTCCTCCACTTTCTCATTCGCCAAACAGACACAAGGAAGTAAATTGAGCAAATAGGGCAGAAGAAATCTTACGAGCTGCCGAGCCCGAAGCTTTTCTAGGCGTAGCTCTGTGGGAGAGGTCTTATCGATCAGGTTTATTTGTCTCTGGTATTTCATTTTTCTCGACCTACGCAACTTTCTCTCTTCACTGATAAAATCGATTCATTGTTTTTGCTCGATTCTATATCTTTTAATCTGCAAGAGATTGCAAATCCGAGGGTTATGATTGTATAGTGTATTGTTACGCAAACAGTTGGTTTAGCGAGTATATATATGTATTATGGCACAAAATTCGAATCTTGGTCTGTTTGGTTGATGAGAAAATGACAGTAAGGGAAGGAAAATGAGTTTTGTTGTGTATCAATGTTGTTGTTTGTGAACAAAAAGAAAACACAATTGTAGGCTATGGATTTTCCTTTCAAGTGGGTAGATAACTGTTTGGCATTGCCTTGTTCGTATTAGAGTTAAGCTCATTCATGTGCATTAGCTTTAAGATGCATAGTTCCCCCAAAAAAAATCTCATGAAAATCTGGGTTTGTTGTTTGGACTTCATTGATAGAGTGTTTCCGAAAGAAAATCGGATGTGAATAACAATGTGTCAATGGCATATATGGGTTTATAGCTTTGATTGATTGGTTTGATGAGCTTCACCTGCGTTGCGGTGAACTATGCGTGCTTTGAAAATACTATCGGTGAACTATTTTTTTGCAAAAAACATCCTTTAACTATTTCCCTGCAAATCCACTAATGCGGTCATTTTTTGTTGTTGCAAAAAGTTTAAAGTAACCATGCAAATTGCAAAACACGTATACATGAGGGTAATAAATTGCAAAACATGTATAATGTAAAGGGAAAGACTGTCGTTTTAAAAAAAATTGAAGTTACATGACTCATTTCCGTTAAAGATAACGGATTTGCAGACGGAAAGTAGTCCGGGGATGTTTTTGCAAAAAAAATAGTTCACCAATAGTATTTGCTGAACGTGCATAGTTCACCACACGTTTTTGCAATTATTCCTAATTTAAATTAACACCTCTGAATCTATTCTTGGAAAGAGGAATGTGTATGCCTTAGCACTTACATTACTTTACATTGAAATTCTTAGACGATATTTCGGGAACCAACACCATGAACTTCGCCGCATCTTTGGGCAGAAGATTGAACATCAAAGAGCTAGTCACCAATGTTCCTGTATACAACAGTGCTAGCGGTACCCATTTCAACTTATGAAAAATCTCACTCAACTGCCTGCCTTAAAATATGCATCATTCTCAACCAACTACCCCTGATTTTCAAACGTGTTTGACACCCTCCTAGAGTTCTAGTCTCATTATACCCGATTCCATCAACTATGGGTGTGAAATGATGAAAGTACCCTCATGAAACAAACATAAAAAGAGAGGGTATTTTCGTCACTTCCCACCCAAAAGTCACGGAATTGGGGTAGATTGGGACTCTAAAAACTTAGCGGTAGTTAGCTGGGAATGGTGCATTTTTAGGGGTAGCTGAGTGAGATTTTACCCCTTCAATTTACTACCTTATGGTATATTCTTGTTTTCCAAATGTGCTAGTTTAGCTACATTGTTTCTTTTCGTATCGTGAATCAGATGTTTCTGGAGGAGGTTTAGCTTTGATGTTCAGGCGCTGGGCTACAAAAAAAGCCCGAGGATCCTCAAAGAATGGCAGGGACTCGCTACCCAAGAATCTTGGTGTAAAAAAATTCGGCGGAGAGGTAAAAAACAAGTGCGTCCAAGTTCGCATATCGGTTTGTGCTTTGTTTTGCTTGTTGATATTGTTTTCTTTCTTTCACAGAGAGTGATACCCGGAAACATCATCGTTCGCCAAAGAGGAACTCGTTTTCATCCTGGAAACTATGTAGGGATCGGGAAGGATCACACCCTTTATGCTCTGAAAGAAGGCAATATACAATTCGAGCGCAATAAACTCACTGGACGCAAATTTGTGCATATTGTGCCTAAGGAAGGACATCTGGTTCACCCGATTTACTCGAACGCTTCTCTACCATAGATTTTGTTGTTCGATAATCTATTTATCGTTGGAAGCTGAAGTTCTTGAACCTGATATCATGAGCTTGAACTGTATGAGTTAGTGCATTTCAGATTTGTTATCTTCTGTGGCCAATTGCTTGTAACTGAAGGTACTCTGTTGAGGCCATGAAAACGTTTGGCACAATGTTGGTTTGATTTTGCTTGTTTAATAAAGCTTTCATGTCTTTTGCAGAACAGGCTCATGAATTTCATTTAGGGATAATCTCATATACATACATTAAACTTATCACATTTCTCAGTTAACTATACGGACCTTTAAATTTTCTTCTAAATACTCTGAACTTTCATTCTTATTTTACAACTACACTATTTTGGTAATAAATGACAAAAAAAAAACCCACAGCAATTTAGGGAACTCAAACTAGAATACCCATGTGCCATCAGTTTCTTTTAATATTATCGTGAATAAAGTTACTACAGATTAATTTCTCGATGGAAACCTCGTAAAAGAGCGGAAAATCAAGTCAAGATTCATTGTTGCAAGGGTATTTTTGTCATTTATTACCCAAATAAAGTGAGAAAAATTGAAAGTTCAGTATAGTTCTACATGGCAAAAACTGTAGTTACAAGAAATAATCTCACATTTCTCATCTAACATTCTCATCCAACTACACCTAAACTTTCCAATTTTATGAATGACAAAATACCCTTCATAGATTTTCAAAATTTCTAAAATATGTCACTGTCATTTCTCAATTCCCTATATTTTTGTCCCTACAAGTTCTGAATATATACACTAAAAATTCACACTTGGCAACTGTAGTGCATATTACAGATAGGGCGGGGCTGAAATGGCTGATTCACTCTGAGAATGGCTTACAGAGTCTTCACTTCCTGAATAGCTTGTTGAACAATCTGATGACTGAGAAACATCAAGAACTTCACCAATGCCTTCTTGGGAATCAGAGAGAGAGCTGTCCTGGACACGAGATTCGAATTTCAGGCGCCTATTCACAGCATCCTTAACCTTCTTCTCGAATTCTTCATCGCTGCAAGGTAACATGGAGCGCAGTTTAAAGGTAACCCGATTCTCCACCATTATCTTGTGCCTAGGAATTATTCGTCCTTCAAGGGAATAGCTGAAGAACCTGCTTACAGTTCGTTCATGACAGTCAACATCAACGGTACAGAAATATGAAAAGCGAGATAAGGGTAAATCTTGAGAAAAGATTGAAAAAGATTTTTCTTATTGGATTGTCCATGAGCAGAGAACTACCCTTTGAGAAGAAAATATGAACTTTAAACTGCCTTTTGTTTGTAAAATTGTACACAGTTGGGCTTGTGTTAGTTTTTGAACAAGTATTTTGCCCCTTAACCCTTTGAAAAATAACAATTTTGTCATAAGTAATTAAAATAAAGGACAATTGCTAAAAAGTACCATGAGAAGAAAATATATAAATTTGATTCAAAATGATTATTTTACCCTTGGAAATTTAAATAAAATAGCTTTTCTATCCCTCAAATTTGTTTTGTATGGTACAAAGAGGAAGAGAATTAAGGAATATGAAAAACTTGGATTTTTTGTTTTTATTTATTATTTTTAAATCTAAATTGTAATGGTAAAATCGTCATTTTCATACAAATAACAAAAAAAAAATAGCTTCAGAGTACTTTTTTTGCAATTACAAAAAAAAAGGCTACAAGTTGCAAAAAAATTGATACCTCAGAGTGCTTTTTTGCAATTATCCCTAATAATAATAATAGTTTAAAAAGTAGAAGTTAAAATAAATGATGATGAATAACTAAATATTTATTTATTTTTCCTTTCAAGGGAAATTTTGTCATTTTGAAAACATTCTTGCATTTCCGTCCATTTTAATGGAACTTTCTGTAAATGTACAGTGTTTCAAACAAAGGGTAGTCTAAAGTTCATATATTTTCACAGGGTAGTTTTCCTTTCGTGGACAATTCATGAAGGCAGTTTTAAGAAACTCCCCCCAAAGGAAAGACGGTAATTCCTAGGATATGTTCACTTCTCAACTAGCTATGTTTAAGCAGTCATGTGAAGTTTTTGTTTGTACCTTGGAAACTCAATGATGTCAAGCAAGGGCCGGACCATAGTTTTGCGCAAGTAAATATATTTGGGGCGTATGACATCTAAATTGTACCGCAGCAGCATGGGAAAATCAGCTATCATCTCACCCAATTGCCAAACTCTTATTCCGAGTGACAGATAATATTTCATATGGACCTCGAGCTTTTGCGAAATGCTGCACCCTAAAAGCTCTGGCCCAAGAGCTATTACCTTTGCAATTTTTGTCTGTGACACTCCGGCTCTAGTCATCAAGAATATGACCTGTATGATATATCGAACTTATGCATGTCAGTGAATTGATAATGATACAAACTATAGGGAAATGAACCGGTAATGATGCAAATTACAGAGTAATGAATTGTATTTAACCCAACATTCAACACAGCAAAACATAAAAATGTCTTCGACCATCCTTTTCCAAGCAAAGTAGACATAAAGTGATAAATGAAAGAACCGGAGAAAACAAAGTTAAATAAAAAAAGAACTAACCACGGGCCGGATTTTCTTGTCCAGGCTGTATGTCAGCAGTGGAGGAAACTTCGCAAGCATGTTGCCTATGCCAGCATCTGTAACACCCAAGTCTTGAAAAAATCGCACCTTCATGAATATAAATGTGTTAATATTTGCATTACAGAGCAAACCAAAGCTGTTATAAATTACTATTAACATCATATGTTTCTGGTTTGTGACCGTGGAATTAATGATAAGGATAATTGCAAAAAAGTACCGAGATGTATTCACTTTTTGTAACATGTAGCCCTTATCTTTGATAATCGCAATGAAGTGCCCTGAAAACCTCTTTTTGCTGCACTTTGTATATTTTTGTTTCAAAATGACAATTTTACCCTTAAAAATTTAGATTTAAAAATTATAAAATAATCCAAATTTTCATCTTCCTTGATTTTCTTGCTCTTTGTACAGTACAAAGATGAAAATAATTAAGAGATAATAAAAGTTTGAATTTTTTTTTACTTACTACTCTTAAATTTAAACTTTAAGGATAAAATCGTCATTGATACAAAGTGCAACAAAGAGACAAGTTTAGGGTACCTTTTTGCCATTATCAAAGAAAAGGGCTACAAGTTGCAAAAACCGAACACCTAAGGGTACTTTTTTGCAATTATCCCTTTAATGAATTCAATGTCGTAATACAAACAGCTTCTATGATATAACTCACCTTTTTCACAATGTTCAATTCCAAATCAATACAGAAAATCATCGGTTTGACCACAAGCATTTTCCTCATACCCCTTTTAGGAATCCCAAGGTAGTACAAATACTTAACAAGAGGCTTCCATCTTTCTTCGATGCTACAACACATCAAATCCGGCTTAAAAGCTAGCAATTTCCCGAGTTCTTTATCATTGAGATCGAACTCCTTCAGATAATTAACCTGGAAGAAGTAACATAAGATTAGGGGGATTCCTTAAAACTACCTTAATGAATCACCCATGAACATAAAACAATAAACTACCCTTTGTTTGAAACACTGTACACTTATGGAAATTCCCGTTAAAATGGACGGTAATACAAGAATTTTCTATTCATAAGGATAGAAAATTTTAATTGTTTCCAAAATGACAAAATCGCCCTTGAAATGAAAAATAAATATTTACCTTAATTATTCATCAGCATTTTGAATTTTAAAATTACTTTTATTTTTTATTACTCATGATGAAATTGTTATTTTTCAAAAGGTCCAAGGGTAAAATAATGATGTTATAAAAATTAACCCAACTGTGTACAATTTTGCAAACAAAGGTAGTTTATCGTTCATATTTTTTCAAAGGGTCCAAGGGTAAAATAGTGATTTTGGTTTAAAAATTAACCCAACTGTGTACAATTTTGCAAACAAAGGTAGTTTATCGGTTCATATTTTTTCAATGGGTAGTTTTCCGTTCGTGGACAATTCATAAAGGTAGTTTTAAGGAATTCCCTCATAAGATAATACACCGAGTCTCAAACAGAGCATCAATAAGGCAGTAGTTGATAGTTCAAGTCAATACCTTTTCTTTCATCTCTTCCAAAGTAAAAAAGCTGAGTGCTTTGGGACAATCATAAACCATTGTGCCAAAATCCTTACTGTCCATGCCCATGTCCGTGTAAAAGCTCACTCGAGTTTTCAATTCCTCCATGGTGAAACCCAACACTGAGGCACACCGGCTCACGACAAAACCCATCCACTCCCTCCGGACTCCTTTTCTTTCCAAATAGTCGACGATTTCATCCAATTCTTCATTGCTTCGCTCAAAGATGTTATCGCCTCCTCTCAACATTGTCGTCCCAATAAACTCACCCTTCACATTAATAGTCTTCAACCAGTCCGCTACCCGTCTTATAGACTCAAGGTTCCCTTTTGTCTTACAAATGAGCTTTGCGATTCGGGTGTAGGGCAATGCATTGTGTTTCAACCACCTACAAAGCCGATTAATGTTCAAATTCTTCCAATTTGAGAACAACCCAGATATTACTCAGGGATAATTGCCAAAAAGTATAGGTATTCACTTTTTGCAATTTGTAGCCCTCCTCTTTGATAATGGCAAAAAAGTGGCCTGAACTTGTCTTTTTTGGTGCAGTCTGTATAAATTTGTTTCCAAATGACAATTTTACCTTTGGAAATTTAAATTTAAAACCATCATTTGGTAGCAAATTGCAACAAAAAGATAAGTTCAGGGTCAATTATCAAAGGAACTATCGTGGAAAGAAAATGAATCTAAAGTTCAAATTCTTCCATGTTGAGAACACCCCAGAAATGATTCATAAGAGCCTAAATTCTGAATCTCTGATGTACTAATTGGAGGACATAGAACCCTAAATTCTGAATCCAGTGGGACATTATCAATTTCACAACAAAAGGGGAAAAATTGAGCCATAGTACCTTACGAGCTGCACTACTTCAGAATCCTCAATGACTGTGCGGGCGCGGCAATTGAACGTCGAATCAGAGAACTCCGGCAACCGCTTCATGGCGGCGGCTTCAATCATGACATAATCGATGAAATCAGGCAAGCATATCACCAAATTGGTAGCATACGTGATCCCGAACTTCCCCCTCTTCATCAGCGCTTCCTTGAGGACCTCGGCGGTGACTTTCCGGCGAATCTCGACGGCCCGCAGCAGCATATTCTCGTCGACGTCATCTTCTCCGTCGGGGCTGTCCCGGAAGAGGGTCTTCAGGGGAGGGAGGGAGGAGTTCACGTCGGCGTCGCCGGGGGATTGGACGAAGATCGAGCCGGGGAATTGTGGGGTCCTTTTCCTGACGAGGGCGAGTTCCAAGATTTTAGCTTTCTCTTGGGGCGATAATGGGGATTGAGGTTCTATCGGCTTCTGGGGTTGGAGGATTGATGAGGGTTTGTAGTTGTGTTTCCGAGGAATTGGGTCTAGTGCTCCGCCGCCGCCGGCGGCGAGGGGGTTTTGGTCTTCTGGGATTTGGGGTTGTTGTTGTTGGTGGTGGTGGTGGTTGTTGACGGCGGGGCAGATTTGGAGAGGGGTGGGGGGGGGGGGGGAGAAATGGGGAGGATGGTGGCGGAGTTGGAGGTGGAGAGAAGCCAGAGGAGAGTGACAAGTTAGCATATTTTTTTTCTGGACAGGACTGGATAGTGTTCTCCTCTATTTTGCAGGGAAGGAGACGATCTATACGACGTCGTACTTTGAACAATGACTGTTGGCATATTTGTGTCTAATTTGGAACGAAGGATTTATTGTCTTGTTGAGTTTGCTAGTGTCTTCGAATTTACCCACCTTGTAAGAGTATCTCTAACGTTAGTCGATTAGTTGGTGTTTCGTTTTTGGCGGGAGGAAACATCGGAGTTCCACAGGCATTTCGTTGCTGGCGGGGAGTACTGGTGGTAAGCTCATCATCGATACGTACCGCTTGCGGTCGAAAATTGTGAAGAAAATAGTACGAACAGTCTATCACTAGAGATTGCTTACTGTTCATGCTGACTATTGATTGAGAGAACATATATATTATTTTTTTAATCGAACAGTCAACACCAACATGATACGTGACTGTTTGGCCAAATTTTTGTGGATTATTTGCCGTCCCATTGGGTTCGTTAGTGTCTTCGATTCACTCAACTTGTGACAACTTGTTACATGACAATTTGTCGTAATGTTAGGTTCGCTAGTATCGTCGACTCTCTCCCCTTGTGACAACTTGTTATATGAGTATTTGTCGTCCTGTTGGGTTTGCTAGTGTCGTCGATTCACTCACCCTGTGACAAATTGTTGTATGACACGTGACTGATCGATCAAATTGAAATGGACTTTTTACCGCCAACCTTATAAGAGGCTAGACGAATCAATCGGATTGGTCTAGACCAATTTATCTAAGAATGACAAACAGTTTTATGTAACCCTTCTCTTCAGTAAGATACAAATTTACAATCCCACAAAAGGGACACACACAAACTAGAACAAATCAACAAAGAATCAACAACAAAACCCGTCTCGTCGTGTCGGTGCCGGCACCGCTAATCTCGATCCGGATCCTTCTCCAAGTCCGCCGGCTCCGGGCAAATCTCCCTAGAATGCCGTCTCCGCGACGACGAGTTATCTCCGATCTGATCACCCTCCGCCGTCCCCGAGCACTTCAAGCTCCTCTCCCCATCCGATTTGCCACCTCGCACCGCCGCGTTCCACGACCCTCTCGACGAAGTCGTTCTCAGCCTCCCGGAGCTGAAACTCTCCTCCCTCACCACCTTCAACGGGTTCTCCAAGGCCTTCACGATGTACCTCATAACGGGCCGCCTCGTAGGCTTGGGGTTGAGGCAGGACCGGGCCACGATGGCCATGGCCCAAACTTCCTCCAACAAGTCCTCGTCCACAAGGAGAGACGGGTCCACGATCTTCGTTACCAGGTCTTTGTCATATACGCTGATGTATGGTAGTATCTGGCCCAACCTTTCCTTCGTTTGAGCCTCGCTGGACCCGCTTATCCCGAGCTGGCCCGTTACCAGCTCGAGCAGTACTTTCCCGAAGCAATACACGTCGTGTGCAGCGCACGTGGATGATTGTGAACCCGACGTGCCTTGCTCGGATGACCTGCACGTGGCAAAGGGGAATTGATTATGATTTTCCCGAAATGATCAAAAGTTTCCTACGAATATTTTGACAACAAATGCTGTCTACAGTTTGTTGTTACAAAACAGCAGATAGTAAGAAGTTGGTATATGCAATATCAACAAGGGCATTTTCGTCATTTTGTGCCACACTTGACAATATTGCAACAGTTTCAACACAAAACAATGTCTCCCGTTAGTAAGTTTGTTTATAGGGATAACCACAATAAACTAACTGCAACTTATCTTTTTTTGTTGCAATTGTTACAAAGTCGTTAATTTTGATACGGAAATTACCAAAATATCTATGACGATTTTGCATGTTGTACTACCTGTTAGTTTCTTACAACAAAGGTCGTCTACAATTTAATGTTGCAAAACAACACAGTAAGGAGTTAGTATATGCAAAACCTTCAAGGGTGTTATAGTCATTTCGTGCCAAAATTGACATCATAACAGTTGCAACACAAAACAAAGTTTCCTGTCAGTTTCTGCAACAAAAGGTCGTCTGCGGGACAGTTGCACTTTGTATGAAATTATTCCAAATGTCTATTTTGCCCTTGGATTTTTAAATTAAAAATAAATAAAAACATGGAAAAAGGCGTGGACAAAAGAAAAGGCGTTTTTTCATTTGTAGACAATACTTTAGGGTAATTTTTCACAATTAAGCCATAAAACTATAATTTTGAAATAAAGTGCAATAAAAATATGAGTATTTTCATGAACTGGTAATAGATTACTTACTGTGGCAAGCGCAACAATCTGGTAATCATGCTCTGATTAGCATCGCCTTCTTGAGTGCAGACCTCGCTTAAGCTTCCTAATCGAACTTCAAACTTATCATCAAGAAGGATACTGCTCGCTTGAACATCTCTTCAATAACCAAAAACAGAAATGAGTATCAATAGTCATATCTTCGAATGTATAAATATAAGCATTCATTGCAGCCATAGAGACACTGAATTTTTTTCTCTACTCTATTTTTATGGTAAATGACAAAAATACCCTTATTATTTTTTGATAGTAAGATACAAATAGGAAGAAAATTAAGAAATATGAACATTTGCATTTTTTACTTATTAATTTTTGAAATCTAAGTCGTAAGGGTAAAATAGTCATTTTTATACAAATTACAACAATAAGACAAGTTCAGTGTACTTTTTTGCAATCATTAAAGAAGAGGGCTACAAGTTGCAAAAATTGAATACCTCAAAGTATCTTTTCGCAATTATCCTTAAGAAATATGACAAGGTTAGTGAAGTTCTGTGAGGTTATCCCTGTCATTAACTGTAATGTGCTAACTGATGAAAATCACAAGGATTCTACGCTAACATTGAGTAGCAAGTCCTTAACTAAGCTTGTTAATCCAACAAATCAAAGAGCAAGTAATTGAATTTACTTGATATAGACACTGAATTCGATGTTTTGAGATAATGAGTTCCAATAAACTCGATATATTAGCAGAACAAACACCGAAGATCAGGCCATACCTGTGCACAAGTGGCGGAGAACATTCATGATGCAAATAACAAAGCCCCTCAGCAGCTCCCGTAGCAATCTTCAGCCTGGTGATCCAATCCAAAGACTGCAAGCTATCATCTTCCAGATTAGCTTTCCTGAACAAGGACCTCGACAAGTCCCCATTTGGCATGTACTTGTAAACCAAGAACTTCACATCCTCGTCCTCCCAACAGTGACCCAAGAGAGGCACAAACCTCGAGTGTGAAACCAAAACCGAAACCTTACTAAAGAAACCCAGTTCTAGTCTTTGTACTTCAAGTTTATCGATCCTTTTGATGACCACAAGAGCCCCATTTTCGAGGACACCCCTGAAAAGATCCCCGGAGTGGCCATGCTTGATGAGGTTCTTGTCATTGAAGTCACCGGTTGCTTGCACCAGCTGCTTGTATGTGAACAAATCTCCAAGGTTTGAAAAGTCGATAGTAGCTTCAAGAGATGGAGGTTTTGAGCCGGTGCTTAACCCTTTTTGATTTGTAGAGTTTCTCTTTCGAGTCCAAAGCAAAATGAGTATCAGAAAGATTATAATCAGTACAAAAAACCCCAAAACTCCGAGTATGATCCATTTTGTCTTACTGTTCTCGGACTTGTTTGGTGAAGGAGGTTGTGTGGAGTTTGGGTGTCCAAAGTTATCAAAACTCAGCCCAATCCGGGCATAGAACGATGCACATTCTGCTGAGGTTCTCTGTTGTGGCAAGCTCCTGAGGCAATTGCTTCCGAGAGACGTGTTGAGTGCATAGGCCGGAACCCTGCCTTGGAAGTAATTTCCAGACAGATCGATTGAATCGAATCTTCTCAGTACAGGCGTGAGAGGGCCATAGAACGTGTTCTGAGAAGCATTCAATGATGCAAAGGTTGTGTTAGCTTGTAGGGTAGAGTTAGGGAGAGCTCCGGTGAAGTTATTGCCGGAGATGTCGAGAAAACTCAACTCAGGCATGGACCAGAGCACGTCAGGGAGGGCTCCGGTGAAGAAATTTTGTTGGAGTAGCACGAATTGTAAGGAAGATGGTGTGGGAAACACATTGTTGGATAAAGACCCGTCAAACAGATTGTTGCCAAGAATCAATCTTTTCAAGTTCTTCAATCGACTCAAGTCCATTGGCAATGACCCGAATAAGGAATTGAAGCTCAGGTCGAGGTCTATGAGACTAGCGAGGTCACCGAGCTGTGGTGGGATTGAAGAAGATAAGCTATTGCCTGAGAGATTCAGGTACTGCAGATTCGAGAGGTTTCCAAAGCCTTGAGGGATTGACCCGGATAAGAAATTCGAGGACATGTCAAGAACCGAGAGATTCCCAAGAGAGGCGAGGGAAGATGGGATTGACCCGGTGAGTGAATTCTGAGAGAGATCGAGAACCGAGAGGCTTGTCAATGTACCCAAACTGGAAGGGATGATCCCAGTCAGAGTGTTGTCTGATAAGTAGAGGCTCGTCAGATTGGCCAAACTCCCAAAACTCCAAGGAATGGCACCGAATATGGAGCACGAACGAAGATCAAGGACTTGCAAAGAACCAAGCTGCAGGCCAAACCAGTCTGGGATTTCGCCTTGGAGAGCAAAGTGGGAAGCATTGAAGGAGGCCAAAAGGGTTAAGTTCACAAGAGCACCAACTGAGAATTGTGGGTTTCGACCACCAATTCGAGTCCTCCTGAACCCAGAAACGTTGATTCCTACAACTCGCCCGTTTGAGCACTTGACTCCATTCCAGGCTGTGCAAGGGTCGACCTTTCTGGGCCAATCCTTGGTTCTCAGACCCAGAGAGGATCTGAGCTGGAGTAGAGCTGCTTGTTCGGTGGGCGAGCTCAGTGGCTGCAACTGCTGCAGTGTAGACTCAAACAGCAACAAGAACAGGAAAGCAAAACATACTATGCTTTGTTGACCCACCATCACCATGGATCATCAATTCATCAACACTGGTCTGAATATCCTCAATACCAAATGGTTCCAATTCTACACAAAGCAATTTTTTTATCAGCAAGAAAGTGGGAAATCCTACTCTAAGTCTAACCTAATCTAGTTTCAAACCTAACCTCCACTCACACCTGTTTTCAAACAGATGTATCCACCGGGATTCGAACCTCTGACCTGACAACCAGGCCAACCCAAGTGGGCAAGTTCTACACAAACAATTCTTTTTATCACAATCAGAAACTCCAAATGCCCAAAACCTAGAACCCAGAAAAATGCAATCTTGTCTCTCCAACAAGCAAACACACACTTTCTCTCTCTCTCTAGAAAGAAGAGGGAGAAAGAAAGAAACATTTACCTAAATGATTCTCAATCAATCAATCCTCCTCCTTCTACATTGATCCAAAGATCCCTAATAACAAATGGTTCTAGTTCTCCACAAAGCAATGCTTTTTATCACAATCCCAGACTCCAAACACCCAAATCTTCAAAACCCAGAACCCATAAAATTGCAATCTTCTCTCTCCAACAAACAGCAACCAAAACACACACTTTCTCCCTCTAGAAGAAGAAAAAAAGACAAAGAAGGATGAAACATTTACCTCAGTGACTCTCAATCATAGAACTTGCTCTCCTCCTCCTTCTACACTGTTGGTGACAAATCTGTATCACTTGTTTCTGAAAAAACCCAAATAAATAGTAATAATGGGTTTTCAATATCAACAAGAAATAAGAAGGAAAAATTGAAACTTTTGATGCACAATCTGTGTCTTGAACACATACCGGCGGCGATTAGTCCGGCGCCGGTCGTCTGGTTTGAGCAATCCCACTAAGCTCTCTCTCTCTCTCTCTCTCTCTCTCTCCAAACGTGTCCTTTCTCTCTCTAAAATGGGCTATATAATACAGAATTGAAGAGGGTTCAAGATTCAAGTGAATATGCACACAAGGGTTCAGTTTAGTCTCTCTATGGCAGCCAAATATGAGTTCATTTTCAATGACATTATTGGAAACATATGCTCTATTTATTACCAAACCATGATTCAATGTAATTACATTAATTTTTTTTAAAAACAGTAAAAAATGATGTATAATGTGACACAATTGTCCTAAATTATTCAAATTTGTCTTGATACATCACTCTAAATTAAGCACCACTCATCTAAATAAAATGAAGTAACCTTTTGGTATTGGTCCACCAACAAGGTGATGATAGTAACCTTCAATTTGTTCACTCAAGAGAGCCAAAGTAGAGAGAGAGAAAGTGAAACCCATCTATAGTTGGTCAAAGCAAAGCTCCCTCTTCCTTTTTATTGAGTAGATGAATCATGTTGAGTGGATCATATCTCATACAACACTTGCTATAATTAATAAAAGTGGTAGTGACTTGGAGGAAAGGACCAGATCAATTGAACTGTAAATGAATATAGTATGTAGAGAACACCTAGTGGGGAGTAATATATTTTGTTTGCCTTCTTTCAAGCCATACACCTATTAATCAAAGTATTGAGTGAAGGATCATAGACAAGTATTATAGATTATTCATCTTTTCTTAATTTGTAGCGTGATTCTTTGATAATTGTAAAATAATATCATGAAGTTTTTGTTATAGTACTATGTGTAAATTTGTTTAAAAATGCTGATTTTACTCCGATAAATTTAAACTTTTAAAAATTAATTAAAGAAAAGAAATCAAAATTTCATATTTATTGAATTTCTTACTATTTGTACAGCACAAAGTGAAAAAAAAGTTAAGAAATATGAAAATTTTGATTCTTTATTCAAACTTTTAAAATCTAAATTATAAGGATAAAATCGCCTTTTTATACAAACTGAAGGCAATTTTTTTTACGTCTAGAGAATATGGCTACAAATTATAAAAACATAAATACATCATGGTACTTTTTTTGTTGCAATTTTCTCTTTCAAAAAATACCATTTATATCTTATAAAAAAATCTATTATTAAATTCCACCTATATTAAGTATTTGGTTTAGTTTGACGTTACGAAAAAAGCGATGTATAATAATGGTCGTTGTAAAGATTGGGGATGACCAAAACACTCACCCAATAACTAAGTTTCCCGGCTAATCCAAGTAGGGGTAGGTTCCCTATTCAGATTGTGAGATGCCCAAAAGATCCGCTTGTTTTTTCCCGGCTCGACTTTGTAAAACTGACACATTGATCCCTCGCAGGAGTCATTAGGTGGAGGAGAGGGGAATGTCATGTCGCCAAAGAGGTATCTAGGAAAAGGAGGAGGCTTAGGATTGAGTGGTGTGTTCGATCCCATTGGGACGGGACGTGTCTCCTCAACAGTGTCTCGCTCTCCCGTCTGGTACTCCTTGGACCCAACGAGGCTACGTAGCAGACCTCGCCTCGTTGTTTGGGACAATAGGAGATCCTATCGTTGATCCAAGACGGCACTTCGCCACCTTCGAGTTTTCATCGTCTGCTACCAACAGCACCAGCCGTCGATTCCAGTCTCCTTGAACTCGAATGGAACAAGTGGTGGAGGCGACGGAACAAGTGACGACCGATTGATCACCGAAAAAAAAGAAGTAGTGGTGCTCGATCAAACGGAAGCAGAGAGAGCATCGACAACAACTCCTCCTCTTCCATACCCATATTATCTAATAAGACATCCTTAATTTGAACCTCAATAATACATTTTCATTTGAAGACAATATAAGAATATAAGTAAATTAAAAATCACTGATAGTAAACATTGAATTGGGGTATACTTAACACCCTACCCAGACCATATTCTTGGTGCTAATTACTAGTTTATGCTCTCTCACTCATCAAGACTCAGTCACACCTCAATATATATTATATTTATATAAGCATGTTTGTTTACAAATTTCTATGATGTGTTGTGTTGGGCTAGTAGAGCATGAGGGTTAAAGTGAGGTTTAGGGATCAGAGAGCCACATACATCTCCTGCACTCTGATTAGATTCTGCATTAACTTGTCTGACTAAACAGTTAAGCACTGTACTTTCCATTTCATTAGCAACATGTTTAAGAAAACAAATAAAACAACTAATTAAAATACAAATAAGAGCACCTAAAGCTGGGTTTCTGCATGTGCACTTGTTTCTACATCATCTGTTGTCCACTAAGTGCTCACTTTCAGAAGATTTTATACCTAAAGTGATCCAACAAGATGGCAAGAATTAGGGATAGGGGATGCACTTAAAAAGGAGTTTTTGAATGGGAATGAACCAGTAGAGAAAATGTATAAGGTTTTCACTTAATTATATTTATAGTCTTCTTTCAAAATTCGTTTTCGTGATACCTTAATTTTTAATTTTAACATGTTACTAGTTTAATTTTGAGCCATGAGACTGAAGACAGACGAAGGTAAGACGTGATTAGGAAGCAATAACGTGGAGCTAGTGATATGAGGAGCAGCGTTATGCGACACAAAGAAAAGAAACGAGAGCTTCTAATTTTATTTTATTATTTTTTTTGCTTTTCCACTTTATTTTTATAGAAAATACGAGTTATATTAATATTGAAAAGTGCTTACAATGCTGAAATATGGAAATTGAACTTGAACAAAATAACATAACAATAGTGTTGAAAGT